>JARVZY010011047.1:0-47000 GCA_030686995.1 Artemisia argyi | reverse complement strand
GTATTTCTACAACTGGTGTTCTACATCAATGGACATCAGCTGTAAATTATCGAGTCCTTCGCAGATCTTAGCAATCTGCCGAGAACGTTTATGAGAGGATTACAAAAGTATTTCTCAATGATTGAACGGAAATTCCTGCCAGGGTCAACATCTAACAGCCCTGACAGCAGGTCACTTCGGTAACCCCACAAGGGTTATGCTTAGTGTTCGCGGTGGTTCCATAACGATCTACAGTCGTGGAGTGATCCCCAGCGACTCACCCAGTCATTGAGCTACTTAGTAGGTCTCGTAAGCTCCTTCGGGAGTATCTGATATGGGAACGGCCTGAATAAGGATTAGAAGGAGTTTTCACAATATGCTGTTGACAAGCTCTAATTCCTTATCTGTAAGTACCGGATGTTTATTGCTAACTGTTTACTTGCAGGTACATCACCTCCATGAAGGTAGATTCCAGCATGCTCATACAATACATCTTGAAGCAAATGAAAGCTCCCTCAAAGATCTTAGCACCACAAAGTTCAAAGAAAGATTCTACGCCAATAAGAAGAATCTACAAAGTATAAAGACTAAAGATCTTAGAGTATGAAAAGGAACTTCGTGCACGTGAAAGACTAAGTCCAAAGAGGTATGAGCATGTTGGAATGGAGGACAACCACCACAGACGCAGGAGTGACGAATGGCAGACTACTTCATAACACAATCACTACATCATCACCAATGAACAAAGACATAGAGCAAAGTGCATTTATTATACTACAATTTTTAAGACGTCTAAAGTTTTACATGTCACAAGTCAACGACAAAGATGAAGACGTCAAGCAACCGTGATGACCGACCCTTAGGGGGAGATTGCTGGGAACATACTTTTGTATTTTAGTCAAGTCTCGGTCATTACCTTTTGTAATAGGTTGCTTAGTTATTTATTTCACTATGTTTATGTTACTAGGCTTAAGTATGCATGTCCATGGGCCTTGAAAGCCCACGTTTAAGATGAAAGAGGGAGGAAGGGAGTGTTGCCCAACTCCTCCCCTATATATACTAAGCTCATGTAAACATTAATATGGTTGGTTATTTGAATACATTAAGGAAACTCTTGCAACTACTTTTCTCTCATTCTTATAATCAACCATCTCTTATTCTCATCTCATTTCTTATACTTGTGATTACAAAATGGTGACCTAACAGTGAGGGAGTGGAAGATGAAGTGTGGGGGGTAGTGATGAGTGTCTAAATACTCATCATTTTTGTCCCATCTGAACTGCAAAAACACTTAAAAACACACTGAAACACCACATAATACTATAAATATCTTTGGGATGTGTTTTTATATGTTTCAGGTGCAAAAGGATTGAAAACAGATAAAAAACGTGCAAAGTTTGCACACTTGGCAGAATCAGTCCCTGAACTTTCAAGAAATGGTCCCTGGGAAAATTATTTTGAAGAAAAGTCAACAAAAGTCCCCCAGGAATCATGAAATAACAAATTTTACCCTTGAAAGTTCAAAATTGCACAAAATGGCAAAACAGGTCCCTCAAGTTTCAAACTTGACAATTCTAGTCCCTGGAAAGTTAATTTGGAAGAAAAAGTCAAAAATGGTCCTTGGGAATTCACAAGTTATCAAATTTGACCTTTGGATAAAAAGTTTGAGGAAATTACAGTTTTGGTCCCTAAAGTTTCAAAAATGGCAAAAACAGTCCCTGGGCATTTTAAAATTGAAAAACTTACATATATGGCCCTTGTACTATTTATCCTGACAAATCAAGTCCATTTGGATAAACTTTTGGAAAATTACACTTTTACCCCTCAAACTTTGAAAATTAACAAAAATGGTCCCCGGGTATTTTATTTTGGAAAAATATAAATTAGGGTCCTTATATTATTCTTATGTGGCAAGTTTGGTCCCTATGAATATTTTGGAAAAGTTACAAACCAGGTCCCTAAGTTTTCAGCTATTTACATTTTTGGTCCTTATGTTTTTGACTTAAACCAAATGGACAATTATTTTCATTAAGCCCAAAATACAAACCATACCCAAAATAAACCTGGTCCATCTTTTTAAATCCAAGCCCAAACAAAAGCCCACTTCCACTTTAAAAATAAAACCTGGGTATTTTGTTTGACCCGTTTGACTCATCCCATACCTTCTCCACCTCTTAACCTACTTCACCCCTGCTTCTCTCCACACCCTCCACCTCCATCTTACACCTTCTCCACCTCAACTCCATACCTGTCACTCCCATAAACAAAACCCACTCTTGGGTTTACCTAAGGATAGGCCACGTTTCATCCCCACCATCTCCACCACACCCCTTCTACCCTGCTCCTGACACCACCACACCCTACCTATCCCCTAGCTCACCCACCTTGTCCCTCCACCTCTACAACCATCCAAGAACCCTTAATTGCTTCTCAATCCCACAAACAACCTCAAAATATCCTTGATATTTATTTGGCGCCAAAAAGTGATTTAAACGGCTATGATGAATTGAGGCAATCCAATGGTGGGATTTGATCATGAGGACACCTGGACTATTTTGGGATGCTATAAATAGAAGAGGATGGAGCAGAAGAGAAGTTAGTTAGTTGTAGCTTAGGAGTAGTGTAACGTAGGTAGTGTAGAATTAATTCAAGTTGTTATTTTCAGTTTCAAAAGCTTGTACTCAGTTCATTTCATGTAATTCAAACTATCTTTACAGTTAAATTCAAGTTTTCCTTTCATTATTCAATATTAGCAAAATTAAGTGAATTTGACAAATTCATTGGAAATTGTTAATTGTTGATGTTCTGTGTTTTTTTTAAGCTTAGTTTATCTCATTTACAAGTTATTAATAGTTTTCCAAGCATTTACTTTTATCTTATTCAGTTTACTTAAAAATCACAAAAATTCAAATTAAATAAGAAGAAAATTAAAAATCAATTTTAAGGAAGAAGGAAGCCAAAGAAGTATGGTGATTCTGGAATTTCATGGTTTTGGAAGCCTAAGGGAGGTGTTAGGTTAGGTACAGTTCCATGTTCTTGGTTCTTGATTTTGCAGATTTCATGTAAGTCTCTTGTTTAATTTTTGCATTCAGTATATAGCTTAGTTACTGTTTCTTTAATAGCTTAATTTTACTTAGTATAGCTTATTATTGTTGATTGTGTGCTTGTGTTTAGCTTTTGCATGAGCTAGTTCAATCCCATGATCCTACTGCTTCATATTAGTTAAATTTGCTTCTGCATGTTCTTGGTGTTCTTTGTGTCTGATTTGTGTTCAATTAGCTTCTATAATGTCCCTTGAATCTGTTTCTACCATAAGTTCAGTAGGTACAAGGTTAACAATTAGAAAAATAGTGTATTAGGTTAGTTTAAGGGGTGTTTGGTTTATCTGACATATCTGGGTTCTAATATGTTTGTGTTGTTTTTCAGTGTTCAACCAAGTCCCATTAGGTCCTAATATGTTATATCTAGCATAATATCCATAGGTCTTTTGTGAAAAAAGTCAAATACACTTTTGATCCATCATTATGTGTTAACTGTTAAGCTTTTAAGATACACAATCATTCATTTCAAGTTACAAGTAATTGTTTTAGCTTAATTCAGTGTTATCTTAGCTTAACTTATCATTTTCATTCACTTAGAATAAATCAAAACTCAAATTAGTCAAAGTTTCAGTTATATCAAAAAGTCAAAATAGTTATAGACTCAGATTTGGCCAGATTTTTGTGCACATTCATAGGGCTTATTACTATTTGAAATTAAGTTTGGGTTGCTTATTTGTGTAGATTAGCAGCTTAATATTCATAAACAAAAAGAAAATTTCACTTTGAATCTCATTTGCTTATTAAAAATTTTGACTTAATCTGCCTGTTTGAACCAATAAACTGCCCTGCACCCAGTTTTTTTACCCAATTTCAATTGACCATAGACTGCTGTCCAGTGGACCCCACCCTGTGTACTTTAGCTTTTTGGAAAGCTTAGTGGTATAGCTTATTATATTAGAGCTTATTTTGGATCTCACATCCTTGCCCCATAGCTTATTTTGGCCTACTAAGTGACCTATCCACAGACCCCATGCTGAGTAATTAGCATAGCCCATGCAACTTTCAAGACCTCCCTAGGATTTATTAGTGGGACTCAGGGCATAAGCCCTAGCTTTTTGGAAACCCCAATAAGCTGGATTTTCAAACTTAGCTTCAATTCAGCCCCAAGTTCACTCCTGTGGGCCCCACAGGGTCTTCAAGTGTGCTCTTTGGGCCTGTTTGGTTGTAGCAGGTTATAGGATTGCTTATTTGGCTTTGTAGCTTATTCTAGTATACCACTTTGTTCATTTCTGCTTATTTACATTTCAACTAACTTAGATTAAGCTTATTTAATAATTTGTTTTGAGATTGTAGCTTATGGTAGCTTATCTAGTTTTAAAAATTCAAATTTTGGCTTAAATAAGCACTGTCAAGCAAATAAGCTTGTACAGGGCTTATTTAGCTTTTGTAAAAAGTTTGTCTTTTTTAAAGTTACTTAAAATTAGTTATTTATTAGGTTTGTAAAGAAAAAAAAAATCAAAAATAAAATAATTTTGCAAAAATGTTGGGTGTGGGATTCGAACTCAGGACCTCTCGCTAGTAACATGCATATTCCCCACACCCCTTCCATTGCACTGGGGCACCAGTTCCGTTTGAACTTGTAACCCATATGTATTTAAAGTAGTAGTAGAGCAGTTTGCTTATTTTAGATAGTTAGCTTATGTCACTGCTTATTTTTATAACGTTTAGCCCTTTTTATATTTTTTACACGTTTCTGTCATAGTTTAGTACCTATATAAAAATTTTCATATTTTTAGAAAATAGTTTAGTATTTATTATAATTAAAAATAGTTAAAGTAAGTATTAAATAATAATTAGTATTAATTTATAAAAATAGCTTATTAATTAGTATTTAGGAAATTTTATATTTTTATAAAGTTTCTATTACTTTAATATAGTTGTAAAAAAAGGTTTTATAATTTTAACTTTTAATTTAGTATTTTTTATAATTAATTTAGTTTAAATAGTTTAATTAAGTTTTATTAGTTTTTAATTAATAAAAAATAGATAAAAAGTCTTAAAAAATCATTTTCTTTTTCTAATAATTTTATTTAGTTATTAGGATTCCAAAAATATAAATCTCACATCCGTGGGATTTATATTTGACAGAATTCACGTTTTGTTTCGTACGTTAACGTAAATTTAATTTAAACGTACGCGTCTTTAGGTTTTAAACATTTTAAGTAAATTAGGTTTACGTTTTAGTTAAAATAATTTATTTAAGTTATTTTAATTTATAAAACCTTAGTTTATACACTCACACCCTTTTCCTGTTCAAAACCATTCGATCACAGATTCGTTTAAATCCAAATTGCACGCCTCGTTGGGACATAACGACCCGGGGAAACACTGTATTCCACGGGAGCATTAGTCTAAACTGTTTTTGACTTGTTAACCATTTAAACTTGGTTAATATTATCTGACGGTTTACCACTGATCAAAATTTGGCGCCGCTGCCGGGGAGGTTGTGCGCGTATTCTAAACGGTTTTGCAGTATCAGTTGTTTTGAATAATCACTCATTGTATATTTACCACTAAAAGCCAAAAATATTCATCTTTACCCTCCTACCTTTTTGATTCTTCATTTCTTACCCTCTATTAACCTTTGATTCTTATTTATGTCGTATCCACATCATTCTGATTGTCAATGGTATGGTGGTCCTAATAATGGTGGTAATTGTCCCAGTTGTACCATGGTAGAGTCAGGATACGGGTCTGTCTATAACCAGAATCCTTATTCTTACCATGACACGACTGAATTATTCCATCAGCCACCAAATTATGAGATATAGACATACGCGTGTGAATTTTGTGGAGGGCCACACCAAGGACTTGAGTGTCAAACCAGAAATTCGTTTGTCTATGAACAGTTCTCTGGTAACAATCAAAACTTTGGTAATGACCAATATCCGTACTATTCACCCAATCAGTCACAACAACCAAATTGTTGTGAGTACTATGGAGGTTCACACTACAGCTCCGAATGTCAAACAGGGAATTCATTTCCTTGTAATAATAATGACTATTCGTACTATGACCAACCTCCACAGTACCAAATAAACCATGCAACTCCTCAAGAACAAAATCGGGAAGAAATTCTCCTGAAGGCTCTTGAGTCATTAAAAGAAATTAAGGAGGAGTTGACTAAGCCATCATTTCAAAATGCACCAAGCTCTTCTTGTGTATCTCATGAGAAATCTATTGAAGAACGAGCTGCTAGAAACGATAAAACCATGGAAGAATTACTTGTTGAAGAAAGAACAGCCAAAACACGTACCATATTTTGCAAAGCTGCTCTTCTCGAGGATGATGCTACTGATGATGAGAAAACTATTGATATTCTTCAATTTTATAAATCATCATCACGTTCATCAATTAAAATTCCATCCATGGTTATACAGGGAGATAAGAGTACGGAGAAATCCCTAGTAGTGGAACAAATGGAAAAATCCATGCATGCTAGCTCTCCGCAACTCCCTATTCCTACTGATATCACACCTACAGATCCCACTAACTCTCTAAATATGGAGGATGAGCATCTTGACACAATTCCTTCAAAGGAATTGGACGAATTAATAAAGTCCAGTGTTGAGAACCTTGTCCAAATCCCAAGTGAGTTCCAGGGAATTCCTGATCATGTGTGTGATTTACTTTCCCCTCTTGAGTGTTCAAAAAATCAACTTGAGATTTTCTTCGATTCTAGCAAGGATTGTATATCTTATGGAAACATTGAGTATGTTGAGGCATCACTATCACATGTTGATCCTCTTCTTGAGGAGTTCATTGATGAACTCACTAACATTGATCCACTTCTACCAGGAAGTAACAATGATCTCTTTGATTTCCTAGCTAATCTGGAAGAAATAGAAAATCTCCTATATCGTGATCCATCACTCAATTCTCATCCCAACATCCCAAAAGAGAATATCAATCGCCTTGTTCCCGAAACATGCAAAACAAATGAACAAGGATTCACAGATATACATCTTGTGAATGATTCTCTTCATGAGGAGTTCACCATTGAACTCACTCATATCTATGGAACTAAGAATCCAATCAATGAGGTAATTGAGCATAATGATCTACATCATTTGTTACCCGAGATTGAATCATGTTCCTTTGATGATACCGTGGTTGATTTCCTCTACGAGGACAAAATTTTTAAACCCGGTATATTACTTTATAAGAAAATTCACATGGAGAATTTTTCTTATAAAAGGAGCTTCAATGCTGAAATTCATAATATGGAAATTATGAAGTCTCCTTTTTATAAGTCAATCATAATTTTTATCATGATTTTCTTATCTTTCTTCACGTACCTCGTGACTTCTCCACTTATCCGTCACTCCTTCAGGAGTGAGGACACTATCTTTGACCCCGGCATTTTCATGTAAGCCGGGTACTTATCTCATCGGTGTGGAACTTTTACGTACTTCAATGTTAATCTAAACATCTTGAAAGAAAGTCCGATGGAGATTGTTTAGTCCACTCATTTCCCCATGAACCATTAAATTCGAGGTCGAGTCAAGCTAGCGACTCGGTTATCAAAAACAGTAGCTTCCTCATGAACAAATTAATTCGAGGTCGAGTCAAGCTAGCGACTCGGTAATCAAAAACAGTAGCATAAACATGGGTTTTCACCCGTGTGTACCACCCTAGTGTGGGGGTGTGCCCCACATGTTGTATATACCTTGAAAATGAAATGAAAAATTGTAAATACAAAAATAAATAAATAAATAAATAAATAAATAATTGTTGTGTTACCCCTCTTAGCTTTAAATATTATCTTTTTACATTAAAGGATTCGGCATAATAGCCGGGATTTTGAATATTGAGTACAATATTCATTTCTAAGTGTGGAGGGGAAATTCTAGCGAATTTGATCGATTATGTACCCTTTTATGCCCTTTTTCCCCAAAATAGCCAAAATTTTAAAAATTTTCACTTAGTGGAAGTGCTTTGCACTAAACACAACAAATGGTAATCAATCCACCATGTCTAACCCACATAAGGATTGGCTAATCCAGGAGCAAACGGCTCTTGGTAAAGATAACTCAAATCCGTTTATGGCTTGCAATTTGCCCAAAATTGTATGGTTCCTCAACTCCCCATATCCCATAAAGCAAATGAGTTGGCTAGCCCGCAAGATTATGGCTTGTGGTAAAGGCAGTGAAAAACCATAATTGGTAATCAGCTCACCAAGATGTTGACTTAGTCCATCAAGAGTTGGCTAGTCCAGAAGCAAACGGCTTTTGGTAAAGACAAATCAAATCCGTTGACAGCTGGTGGTTTGCTCAAAATCACACGGTTATCAGGTGTACCACAGTTCTCACACCTGGCTACTCCAGAAGTAATGGCTGTCTGGTAAAGAGATATCAAAAATCCATAAAATTTTCAAAAATGGGTTTTTAGTGGATGCAAGATTGCTAGGGACTATCAATAGTTTAGTGTGGGGGATTGATGAGTGTCTAAATACTCATCATTTTTGTCCCATCTGAACTGCAAAAACACTTAAAAACACACTGAAACACCACATAATACTATAAATATCTTTGGAATGTGTTTTTATATGTTTCAGGTGCAAAAGGATTGAAAACAGATAAAAAACGTGCAAAGTTTGCACACTTGGCAGAATCAGTCCCTGAACTTTCAAGAAATGTCAGAAATGGTCCCTGGGAAAATTATTTTGAAGAAATGATAAGGCGAAAAAATGATCCGTTTTTAGGGGGTCATTTAAGCCCGAATCCGACTTTATTTGATCAAATATTGCCCTAAATCGTTCCTTTTGTGATTTTAGGTGTTTGGAGAGTGAATTCTGGAAAAGAAGCTATTTTGGACGTTTTTGGAGCATAAAAGTGAAGAAAACGGCAAAGTACCAAAAATCCATGCTGAAGATACAAGGTGACGGCGTCAAGACTACCTTCTTGACGGCGTCAGACATGGAGAATTAAACATCGTAGCTGGTGACGGCGTCAGATGGACTGGTGACGGCGTCAAAGTGGCAAAAATATTATACCGTGGGTGGTGACGGCGTCACATAGGCCGTCATAAGTGGATCTAGGCCGTCCGAGGAAGTATATGGCGGCGAGGTGACGGCGTCAGAATTAACTCTTGACGCCGTCAGAATGTTTTTCCTATATATAGTTTTCTAGTTTTTTTCATTAAAAGAGAGAGAAGTTTTGGTGAAACCCTAAAGACGATTTTGGTGCCTCTTTTACAGGTTTTTCAAGGGTTCCAAACCCTTGAGACCTTGCATTGTAATTGAGATAAGTGTACTTTCAATTCAATCAATATGTCTATGTGTTGGTTGTTTATCTCTTGTTCTTGTCTCAATTCCATTATGCTAGGCTAGATCTCTCTTGTGTTTGCTTAGATCTAATGAAACCTAGATGTTGATTATGTGTTGGTTACTTGTCTATTCTTGTTTTGAATGAATGATTTATATGTTAGGCTTAAGAAAACTGGCAGATCTCCAAATGGTAACATGCTTGAACGTCTTAAGAAACATGAACCGAGGCGTACTAGGTCTTTATTGGTTGTATTTAATGCATGAGCCACTGTTTACAATCCCTATAGTTGTGATGGGTCATGGTGTAGGAGGAGATAAGAGCTCATAGAGTTGGGGAGTTATGTATGCCACCCCACGAATGGTATTAAGGAATACAATCCGTCATTCATACAAGTATAACAAGTAATTAACATGTAAAAGATATCTAGGGAGTAATGAAGTCTAAGTAAACACAATTTCTCCAATTACTGCTCACAACCTTAGTTTAATTAGTTTAATTTCATTTTCATTGTTTTATTTTAATTATATAATAGCTTTGGGTTAGTTGAATAGCAACTAATTCCGCCCACTCTTCTAAAACCCGAGATTTTACTTGCTTTCATAAAAATATAAAAATACAAAAATAATCATCTCTCACCTCTAGAACTATTAATTAGGTTTTCTAATCCTAGCGACACTATTCCTAAGCTGAACGATCAACCCCCCGGTACTTGTCACTATACTATACTACAACGATCAGGTACACTGCCTGGTGGGGGTTGTAAGCTTCTCGAGATCCCTCGAGAGGTAAAGCAAGGTGCGATTCCCACGCATCAAGTTTTTGGCGCCGCTGCCGGGGAATAGTTATTGTCTAGGTTAGGATTTCTTTTTATTAGGTCTACTTGCTAGATTCCTTTCTAGTAAGATTTTTATTTTTATTTTTAGGTCTTCTTTAGTCTATCTTATTTCTTCGTGCCTTTGTTCGTAACTCTTTACCATCCGACATCATGGAAGGTGGTAACATCTTTGAACCCATCATCCCACCACAACAAAACCCACCATTAGAACCCCTTAGGCCTCGAACCTTAGGAGAGTATTCCCGACCCAGCCACCAAGGCTACCGAAACACCATTGAGCTCACCGGAGCCAATGTGACCCCCTTGCGATCCGACACCATCCGGTTGGTGCAAAGCGGATGTGCATTCCATGGACTTCGTTCCGAAGATCCAAACCAACACCTTAAGGACTTCCTCAAAATCGTAGATTCCATAGACCTAGGTGTTGAAACTAGAGAGACTACCCGTTTACGCCTATTCCAATTCTCTCTACGGGATCAAGCTAGTCAATGGCTTGAGCGTTTACCCGCGGGATCCATCACCACATGGGATGATCTCACCACTCGTTTCCTTGCTCAATTTTTCCCACCGGGGAGAACTACTAAACTTAGGAATGACATCTTGATGTTTCCACAATGTCAAAATGAATCTCTTTATGAAGCATGGACTCGTTTCAAGGACTTACTCCAAAAAGTCCCTCATCATGACATAGATCTTTGGCTCCAAGTCCAAATCTTCTATGACCATATCGACATCTCCACGAGGCGAACCATTGACCAATCGGCCGGTGGTAAGCTACGTGATCTTAGTGCGGAACAATCATGGGAACTCATAGAAGATCTTGCTCTCTATGACAACGAAAGTTGGAATGATCCCCGTGATTTGAACAAAACAGTCAAGGCAATATCTTTGCCTTCGAACAATTCAAGCACTTCCGACCGTAGGATCATGGAACTTGAGGACCAAGTCAAGTTTCTCATAAAATCTTACGAAGCTCCGAAGCATTCAAGCCAAGTGAACAAAATCACTTCTTCATGCGAATTATGTAGTGGTCCCCATGACACTCGTGATTGTGTGGAACTCCCCGGAACAGCTTTTGCGGACTACGCATCCACGCGTACCGACGAAGCGGGAGATAAGTGGTACACTTTCAAGCCCGAGCCAAACACATACGGTGATTCATATAACCCCTCATGGAAAAATCACCCAAACCTTAGGTGGAAACAAAATCAACCAAATTCTTCCAATCCGCCTAATCGTTACTAATCAAACGGTCCCCCATCCAACCGTACCTTCAACAACAATCCTTCTAACAACTATGGTAGTACCAACAATCTTGAAGGATTGATGTCTAAATTTATGGCATCTCAAGAAGCTCGCATAGCTAGGTTTGAAACCGAATTCAACCAACAACAAACGGAGATGACCAACAAGATCGACAACTTGTTGAAAGCCCTCAACAACCAAACATTAGCCACACCTAGGAAGGACACTAGGGACACCAATAGTGGAATCCAAGTTAAGGACCCCTCATCATCCAAACATGTCCACTTTGTCAATGTTGTCACCATTAAGCCGATAGATAGGGAGATAGAGGAGAGTGACAAAGATGAAGTTAGAATAGAAGCCAATAGTGAGGATGAGAGTAGGGAAGTTGAGGTTAATAAGGATGAGGAATTAGAGGAGGTAGAACCTATAGAGGAGTATTTTGATAAGTTGCCAACCAAGGAAGAACGGGAATACCATAAGGATTTATTCGATAGTCCTGAGACAACATATATCTTTGGCGACCCCCTGATCAAAATGGGAGACCCCTCTAACATTAACATCCCATGCAATATCGGGCACATGCATGTATGGAAAGCTTACATAGACCCTAGATCCCCCGTGAACATCATGTCTAGGACTTATTACAATTGGGTGATGAAGAAGCAACTCAATTTTAGGATAATGCCCGGTAAAAGTTGGATAAGTAATTTTGCAGGGAGAGTTAAGGGAGTACATGTGATTATAGGGAATCTCACCTATGAGATTGATTTTATGATAGTGGAAGACACGCGTCCGGTGATAGATGCTTGCCTAAGTCAAATAATATTTGGGAAACCATTTGTTGAGGCCACTAGGATGAGTTATGATCCGACGTTAGGGATAGTTAGGTTCAAGAAAGACAATGATGAGGTTGCTTATCAAATGCCCTACAAGATTGAGCAATACCGCCTTCTCTCTAATTTCGAAAAGGAACGTAAGCAAGCGGCTTATTATAGGAATGATGAGGATAGACGTAGAGGAGTAGAGTATGTTAGAAATAGGATGCTTGGTTTCTACAAAGAATGCTTGCAACTAGGTCCGGAATACAAAACTGGTTTAGAAGACGACCTAGAGAGTGGAACCAATGATGAGATCACGTAGTAACCCACGACTTTGAGTCTAGCTACAAGACTCGTAAATAAAGAAAAGCGCTTCTTGGGAGGCAACCCATGTTTTGTGTGATTTTTATTTGTTTGATTGTTATTTGCTTCCGTATGCATGCTTTGTTTTTATTGTTGGTTGATCATGTTTCTCAATTAAAATGTGAAATACTTTATTATGTTGTTTAGCCTAGTCTTAACTTCAACCTAAAGGTATTTTTGCAAAAGATAAGTGTAAGGGGAAACCCCAGATATGTTTTTAAGAAACAAACCGATCATGATTCTCCACAATATTTAAATGAACATGTATATTCGTATTTGTTAGAGTCAAATGCTTGTATTGAGTCATAATGAAGTTTTGCAGGATTTTCCAGGAAGTAGGACAAAGTTTTCCCAGAAATTTTCCGGAAACTTAACATAAGAATTTCTGCAGGTCCATTCTGACGGCGTCAGGGTTTGCTCTTGACGGCGTCAGGAGTTAAAATCTGGAAATTTTACCGGTTTTGTTTTTCTAACGGAGTCTTATGGTTTTTGTGAATTATTAAGTTTTATAATCTCCAGGAAATCTGCAAACTTCATTCCACAAGCATTATATCTTACTTTGTTTTCTAGGAGTTAGTAACTTATATAGGATGCCGCCGATTTTACGCGAGGTTGCCTTGTCTACTTTTGTCAGGATTTACAGGTTATTTGTGACAACAAGATGATTTATATTCTGGAAGGGAAGCTTTGATTGTTCGTTTTCTTGGAAGAAGATTTAACCTGGCCAACCTAAAATCCATACCGAGCGAATCAGGGGAGTATTTGATTTCATTCTCTTTACTTTTTAACTTTTACATTCTTTACTTGAACATTGGGGACAATGTTCATCTTAAGTGTAAGGGGAGGGTAAAAAGATGATACCTTACATATGCACTTTCGCTTGAGTTTGTTTTGTTTGATAGTAGATAAGTAATAAAACTACGAGAAATACTTGTTAGTGTAATTTTAGCGCCAAATTTAAATTTTTTTACAACATTTAGGAGTGAAACTTTAGCCATAGCAAGCGTCTCATGGATAGGAGGTTGTATGACTAGCACATAACCGTATATTCAGAAAAATTTTCCACCCAAAAATGTGAGGTTCGCCTTTAGATTTGATAGGAAAAGCATTCATTATTAGTGCTTATGAGTGTACCGGTAGCATTTAGATTCTAGAACTTGCATTAGTGATGCATCCCGAGACCGCTAGTGAGACTACATTCGTGTGGTAGGATTTACTACATGATAAGAGGCATTAGGATCACCCTTGTGTTAAACCCGTATTATAATTACTTGACCATTTAAGTCATATTACTTGGCTAGTTAAGTCAACTAATTTTTCCCACACCCTTAGCGTTGTACTCATTTTTAGTACACGATACCCCTAGTACACCCCTCCGAGCCTATCTTTTCGTTTCTAACTTTAAGCATTTTACTTAAAGGAAGAATTTGTTACACCCCACTTAAATGTACACCCAAATCGCCTTAGCCTTCCGTGTATGCGCTCATTTTTAGTGCATTATTGTTATTTGTTAAACCCTAAGTAACTTTCTAATTGATTACATGGTTGCTAAGTCGAGTCATATCCTTGTACATATTGTTTTGGGACGATTGGGACTCATGGGTAAGTACTTATTTTATGGAGTAATGGGGAAGAACATCACTTATTACCCCCATACGTGCGTTAATCTTAAAAGTGCTCCAAGTGTTTTGATTTTCTTAATTCGAGTCATTAGATTAGTTAATTGTAAAGTATGTAAAGATTCAAGTGTAAGGGGAACGTTTATACCCCTATGATGTATTATTTTGGATGGTAGGGTAAGAGTGTATGAAAAAAAAAAAAAAAAAAAGGAAAAAAAAAATAGAAAAGAAAAAGAAAAAAAAAAAATAAACATACGGACTACCATCCCGTTTTTATTCTATGTTCATTTTATGATTTTGTTATTTTTCATTTATTAGCTTAAGTCGAGTCTAGTCTTGGCTTAGCAACGCCATCTTATACATGTAATTAACTAAGATTGTTAACTCGCCACCAGTAAAACTTCCTTTATCCAACAAAACCGTGTAATTCATATCCCTACACCTAACGTTATAACCCTTTAAAAGACCTCTTTGATAGTTTATCCTAGGTGCTTACGCCATGTGGTGGAGGTTTGATCCTTTCCCAAGCCTATGGTAATCTATTTTGCTATGACAGGTAGTGAGAGATATCTTCCATTTCCATAATGTTATATTACTTTATTACACCCGAGAGATGTGAGTATCTAAACACTATTTGTGAGGTGCTTGTGTATGACCTCCGTGCTTGTCTATTGGTCTTTAGTGGAACGATTATTTGTTGTAATTACTTTTATATTAGTGTTAAATGACCCCTAACTTGTCTTTTAAGTAGAATAAAAGCTCATTTGCTTGAGGACAAGCAAATCTCAAGTGTAAGGGTATATGATAAGGCGAAAAATGATCCGTTTTTAGGGGGTCATTTAAGCCCGAATCCGACTTTATTTGATCAAATATTGCCCTAAATCGTTCCTTTTGTGATTTTAGGTGTTTGGAGAGTGAATTCTGGAAAAGAAGCTATTTTGGACGTTTTTGGAGCATAAAAGTGAAGAAAACGGCAAAGTACCAAAAATCCATGCTGAAGATACAAGGTGACGGCGTCAAGACTACCTTCTTGACGGCGTCAGACATGGAGAATTAAACATCGTAGCTGGTGACGGCGTCAGATGGACTGGTGACGGCATCAAAATGGCAAAAATATTATACCGTGGGTGGTGACGGCGTCACATAGGCCGTCATAAGTGGATCTAGGCCGTCCGAGGAAGTATATGGCGGCGAGGTGACGGCGTCAGAATTAACTCTTGACGCCGTCAGACTGTTTTTCCTATATATAGTTTTCTAGTTTTTTTCATTAAAAGAGAGAGAAGTTTTGGTGAAACCCTAAAGACGATTTTGGTGCCTCTTTTACAGGTTTTTCAAGGGTTCCAAACCCTTGAGACCTTGCATTGTAATTGAGATAAGTGTACTTTCAAATCAATCAATATGTCTATGTGTTGGTTGTTTATCTCTTGTTCTTGTCTCAATTCCATTATGCTAGGCTAGATCTCTCTTGTGTTTGCTTAGATCTAATGAAACCTAGATGTTGATTATGTGTTGATTACTTGTCTATTCTTGTTTTGAATGAATGATTTATATGTTAGGCTTAAGAAAACTGGCAGATCTCCAAATGGTAACATGCTTGAACGTCTTAAGAAACATGAACCGAGGCGTACTAGGTCTTTATTGGTTGTATTTAATGCATGAGCCACTGTTTACAATCCCTATAGTTGTGCTGGGTCATGGTGTAGGAGGAGATAAGAGCTCATAGAGTTGGGGAGTTATGTATGCCACCCCACGAATGGTATTAAGGAATACAATCCGTCATTCATACAAGTATAACAAGTAATTAACATGTAAAAGATATCTAGGGAGTAATGAAGTCTAAGTAAACACAATTTCTCCAATTACTGCTCACAACCTTAGTTTAATTAGTTTAATTTCATTTTCATTGTTTTATTTTAATTATATAATAGCTTTGGGTTAGTTGAATAGCAACTAATTCCGCCCACTCTTCTAAAACCCGAGATTTTACTTGCTTTCATAAAAATATAAAAATACAAAAATAATCATCTCTCACCTCTAGAACTATTAATTAGGTTTTCTAATCCTAGCGACACTATTCCTAAGCTGAACGATCAATCCCCCGGTACTTGTCACTATACTATACTACAACGATCAGGTACACTGCCTGGTGGGGGTTGTAAGCTTCTCGAGATCCCTCGAGAGGTAAAGCAAGGTGCGATTCCCACGCATCAAGAAAAGTCAACAAAAGTCCCCCAGGAATCATGAAATAACAAATTTTACCCTTGAAAGTTCAAAATGGCACAAAATGGCAAAACAGGTCCCTCAAGTTTCAAACTTGACATTTCTAGTCCCCGGAAAGTTAATTTGGAAGAAAAAGTCAAAAATGGTCCTTGGGAATTCACAAGTTATCAAATTTGACCTTTGGATAAAAAGTTTGAGGAAATTACAGTTTTGGTCCGTAAAGTTTCAAAAATGGTAAAAACAGTCCCTGGGCATTTTAAAATTGAAAAACTTACATATATGGCCCTTGTACTATTTATCCTGACAAATCATGTCCATTTTGATAAACTTTTGGAAAATTACACTTTTACCCCTCAAACTTTGAAAATTAACAAAAATGGTCCCCGGGTATTTTATTTTGGAAAAATATAAATTAGGGTCCTTATATTATTCTTATGTGGCAAGTTTGGTCCCTATGAATATTTTGGAAAAGTTACAAACCAGGTCCTTAAGTTTTCAGCTATTTACATTTTTGGTCCTTATGTTTTTGACTTAAACCAAATGGACAATTATTTTCATTAAGCCCAAAATACAAACAATACCCAAAATAAACCTGGTCCATCTTTTTAAATCCAAGCCCAAACAAAAGCCCACTTCCACTTTAAAAATAAAACCTGGGTATTTTGTTTGACCCGTTTGACTCATCCCCTACCTTCTCCACCTCTTAACCTGCTTCACCCCTGCTTCTCTCCACACCCTCCACGTCCATATTACACCTTCTCCACCTCAACTCCATACCTGTCACTCCCATAAACAAAACCCACTCATGGGTTTACCTAAGGATAGGCCATGTTTCATCCCCACCATCTCCACCACACCCCTTCTACCCTGCTCCTGACACCACCACACCCTACCTATCCCCTAGCTCACCCACCTTGTCCCTCCACCTCTACAACCATCCAAGAACCCTTAATTGCTTCTCAATCCCACAAGCAACCTCAAAATATCCTTGATATTTATTTGGCGCCAAAAAGTGATTTAAACGGCTATGATGAATTGAGGCAATCCAATGGTGGGATTTGATCATGAGGACACCTGGACTATTTTGGGATGCTATAAATAGAAGAGGATGGAGCAGAAGAGAAGTTAGTTAGTTGTAGCTTAGGAGTAGTGTAACATAGGTAGTGTAGAATTAATTCAAGTTGTTATTTTCAGTTTCAAAAGCTTGTACTCAGTTCATTTCATGTAATTCAAACTATCTTTACAAGTTAAATTCAAGTTTTCCTTTGATTATTCAATATTAGCAAAATTAAGTGAATTTGACAAATTCATTGGAAATTGTTAATTGTTGATGTTCTGTGTTTTTTTTAAGCTTAGTTTATCTCATTTACAAGTTATTAATAGTTTTCCAAGCATTTACTTTTATCTTATTCAGTTTACTTAAAAATCACAAAAATTCAAATTAAATAAGAAGAAAATTAAAAATCAATTTTAAGGAAGAAGGAAGCCAAAGAAGTATGGTGATTCTGGAATTTCATGGTTTTGGAAGCCTCGGGGAGGTGTTAGGTTAGGTACAGTTCCATGTTCTTGGTTCTTGATTTTGCAGATTTCATGTAAGTCTCTTGTTTTTGCATTCAGTATATAGCTTAGTTACTGTTTCTTTAATAGCTTAATTTTACTTAGTATAGCTTATTATTGTTGATTGTGTGCTTGTGTTTAGCTTTTGCATGAGCTAGTTCAATCCCATGATCCTACTGCTTCATATTAGTTAAATTTGCTTCTGCATGTTCTTGGTGTTCTTTGTGTCTGATTTGTGTTCAATTAGCTTCTATAATGTCCCTTGAATCTGTTTCTACCATAAGTTCAGTAGGTACAAGGTTAACAATTAGAAAAAAGTGTATTAGGTTAGTTTAAGGGGTGTTTGGTTTATCTGACATATCTGGGTTCTTATATGTTTGTGTTGTTTTTCAGTGTTCAACCAAGTCCCATTAGGTCCAAATATGTTATATCTAGCATAATATCCATAGGTCTTTTGTGAAAAAAGTCAAATACACTTTTGATCCATCATTATGTGTTAACTGTTAAGCTTTTAAAATACACAATCATTCATTTGAAGTTACAAGTAATTGTTTTAGCTTAATTCAGTGTTATCTTAGCTTAACTTATCATTTTCATTCACTTAGAATAAATCAAAACACAAATTAGTCAAAGTTTCAGTTATATCAAAAAGTCAAAATAGTTATAGACTCAGATTTGGCCAGATTTTTGTGCACATTCATAGGGCTTATTACTATTTGAAATTAAGTTTGGTTTGCTTATTTGTGTAGATTAGTAGCTTAATATTCATAAACAAAAAGAAAATTTCACTTTGAATCTCATTTGCTTATTAAAATTTTTGACTTAATCTGCCTGTTTGAACCAATAAACTGCCCTGCACCCAGTTTTTTTACCCATTTTCAATTGACCATAGACTGCTGTCCAGTGGACCCCACCTTGTGTACTTTAGCTTTTTGGAAAGCTTAGTAGTATAGCTTATTATATTAGAGCTTATTTTGGATCTCACATCCTTGCCCCATAGCTTATTTTGGCCTACTAAGTGACCTGTCCACAGACCCCATGCTGAGTAATTAGCATAGCCCATGCAACTTTCAAGACCTCCCTAGGATTTATTAGTGGGACTCAGGGCATAAGCCCTAGCTTTTTGGAAACCCCAATAAGCTGGATTTTCAAACTTAGCTTCAATTCAGCCCCAAGTTCACTCCTGTGGGCCCCACAGGGTCTTCAAGTGTGCCCTTTGGGCCTGTTTGGTTGTAGCAGGTTATAGGATTGCTTATTTGGCTTTGTAGCTTATTCTAGTATACCACTTTGTTCATTTCTGCTTATTTATATTTCAACTAACTTAGATTAAGCTTATTTAATAATTTGTTTTGAGATTGTAGCTTATGGTAGCTTATCTAGTTTTAAAAATTCAAATTTTGGCTTAAATAAGCACTGTCAAGCAAATAAGCTTGTACAGGGCTTATTTAGCTTTTGTAAAAAGTTTGTCTTTTTTAAAGTTACTTAATATTAGTTACTTATTAGGTTTGTAAAGAAAAAAAAATCAAAAATAAAATAATTTTGCAAAAATGTTGGGTGTGGGATTCGAACTCAGGACCTCTCGCTAGTAACATGCATATTCCCCACACCCCTTCCATTGCACTGGGGCACCAGTTTCGTTTGAACTTGTAACCCATATGTATTTAAAGTAGTAGAAGAGCAGTTTGCTTATTTTAGATAGTTAGCTTATTTCACTGCTTATTTGTATAACGTTTAGCACTTTTTATATTTTTTACACGTTTCTATCATAGTTTAGTACCTATATAAAAATTTTCATATTTTTAGAAAATAGTTTAGTATTTATTATAATTAAAAATAGTTAAAGTAAGTATTAAATAATAATTAGTATTAATTTATAAAAATAGCTTATTAATTAGTATTTAGGAAATTTTATATTTTTATAAAGTTTCTATTACTTTAATATAGTTGTAAAAAAAGGTTTTATAATTTTAACTTTTAATTTAGTATTTTTTTATAATTAATTTAGTTTAAATAGTTTAATTAAGTTTTATTAGTTTTTAATTAATAAAAAATAGATAAAAAGTCTTAAAAAATCATTTTATTTTTCTAATAATTTTATTTAGTTATTAGGATTCCAAAAATATAAATCTCACATCCGTGGGATTTATATTTGACAGAATTCACGTTTTGTTTCGTACGTTAACGTAAATTTAATTTAAACGTACGTGTCTTTAGGTTTTAAACATTTTAAGTAAATTAGGTTTACGTTTTAGTTAAAATAATTTATTTAAGTTATTTTAATTTATAAAACATTAGTTTATACACTCACACCCTTTTCCTGTTCAAAACCACTCGATCACAGATTCGTTTAAATCCAAATTGTACGCCTCGTTGGGACATAACGACCTGGGGAAACACTGTATTCCACAGGAGCATTAGTCTAAACTGTTTTTGACTTGTTAACCATTTAAACTTGGTTAATATTATCTGACGGTTTACCACTGATCAGGTAGCAATTCACTATTCCTAACACTGTATATCCCCACACAGGCTACTGTAGATGGTGCTAAAAAGTGTGGAAGTAGCAATTTTGGATATAAAATTATATAGGGAAAGCCCTCCCATAAAGTGTGGAAGTAGCAATTGGGTGGAGTAGCCCAATGCATAGTATAATGGTATAATGTGTTACTATTAAAAATGTGTGATAGAAATAAAAATATATAATGGAACCTCACATGAATGGTTGACAAAAAGTCAAAAACCTCCATTTTGATAAAGTATGGTTCTATGGGCAGGGAAGGCATAGTATCATAGTTTGATTTCCAAATCTTCAACCAAACAATTTATTTTTCTTTGAAAGTATTCCCAAGGTTAAAATCCTCAAACCAAACTGCACCTTATGGGTGTTCGGTTTGGTTATGTGCTTATTTGATTTATTAGTGCGCAACAACGAGATTTCTAGCGACATATACTATATTTTGGTTACGTGTAATTGTGTAACATTTTTTGTAACTATAGCTGTTTGTCGCTAGAAAATCTCGTTGTTATGCATAGATACTCGTCTAGCTACTTGTTTGGTACATATTTATATTGTTATAGTTATGAGTTTGAATTAATCTAATTTCTTTGAGTTGAATATCACGTTGATTTGTGTATGGTGAGTACTTATTTACTCAACTTTTCTTTACCAAAATAAGACCTAATAATCCAAAAACTAACCTAAAACGCCAAAGAAAGTGTGCTTTTTGTGATTGTGAATGTGCAGGTATGGATATTTCAATAAAAGACGAAAAACATACGGAAATCGGCAAAAAATGAGCACGAGAGTGGAATGAGTGCAGATAAGTCAAAGAAGGTCAAAACTGAGCCTATAAAGCCTAAAGAAGACTTCAGAGATTTGAGATTTGTCAGAATGGTCCCTTATTGAAGTTTCAAGAGATTGTCAGATTCAGTCCTCCAAGTTTCAGAAGTTGTCAGTTATGGTCCTTTGAAGAATATTTCTGAAGAATTACAAGTTTGGTCCTCCATGAATCACAATATCACATTAAAAGCCCTTGGATCACATTTTGGAAGAATTACACATTTAGTCCTTGGAATTTCAGTTTTCACACATTTGGTCCTTGTCAAAAGCTGAAATTATAACTACATATGCTAAGTCCAAAGTTATTCCAAAGCCCAAGCTTCAAACCAATCCAGGCCCAAAATAATACTAAAAACCCGAGTCCATACCCCACGGTCAACACCCATATACCACTCAGTCAAACATATCAAAATATAATAAAATACCCTTTTACCCGCCCCCCAAATTCATCCCCAAATCAACTAGTTACTATTCACCGAACCCTAGAATTTACTCCGTACAAAATCACCACAAATAAGGGTATAAGGGTCAAATCCGAGTATTTCTAGAAGCTTTCAGATATGTCAGAAGTTGTCAGACTCAAACTAGTACACCTATGGATACGTGGAAGCTCATGATTGAGAGGAACGCGTCACAAATAGTGATCCAAGGGTGATTAGCTGAGGGGAATGATTGGTATATGATTAGATGGCTTGGATGATCTCAGAAGAAGCACATATCACACGGATTGCCAAGCTGGCAATCCGTGACCCCCTCCCTACTAGAACCTTCTCTCTTTTACTATAAATAGGATAGCTTGTAATCTGTTTTAGGGTGGTGGAGTTTAGAGTAGTGAAACTCTGCCCAATTTACTTCTCAATTTTAGTATTGTAATTTCCTTTTCCATTGTAATCCTTTATTTTAATGAAGTTCGTTTTATGATCAATCATTTTAGCTTATTGTTTTACCTTATTGATTCAGCTTTTATCTCTTTAATTCTCAGCAGTATCTCAGTTTTAAGTCATCTTGTTTACTCTTTCATTGCAATTCAGTTTTAGTTAGTTCAAAAGTTTCATAAAAATACAAAAACACAAAAATAGTTTCTGTAAATTCAGCTTTCAATTAAGCTTTTTAGTAGTTTAAAACAGCTTATTTTAGCTTCATAGCTATTGTTAGCTTGTTGATTTAGTTTACAACAGATCTTATTCACTTTTCATAAAAGGTCAACAAAAGTCAACTGCCATACTTTGGTGATGATTCATGGTGTACATTGATATGTTAAGCTGAGACAAGGAAGAGCTTAGCCTATCTAGAGATAGGCTTCTGTGGAAAACCCTTTGTTCATGCTAAGGGTGGTTTAGTAAGTAATTTTGTTTACAATTCACAAATTTCAATATGCTTTTGATGAGTTTTAATGTAGATCTGTTTTCTGAGTTTCAGTAGATTATAGTTGTTGTTGATTGATCATTTTGCTTCTGGTAGTGTTATTCTAGTTAAATTGATCATTATTTTTGAGTTTTGTAGTTTAAATCATTGTTCCATAGTTATAGACAATAAAAGGTAGTGTTTGGATTTGTTTTATACTGAGTTGAGTTGTAGTTTGTTAACTGATTTAGCTGCACACTTAGGATACATTAGGTTAGAGTTACTTAAATTTAGCATAATAAAAGTAGTATAGTTACAAATAGTCAAACTATTGGTTTAATTGATCTTAACTGCTAGTAATAGTAAATCAGTTAGTGAAATTAGTGTAGTAGGTGTAACATAGTATAAGTTAGTCTAATCAAGTATTAAATCAGTTTCTTATAACAAATAAAAGTTAAATTGATCAATAGAATTTAGATTAGTCAAAGTTGTAGTGTAGTGATTAAAGTCAGCATTGAACTAATGTATCAGCATAAGTGACCAGTATATGCACCTGATTTAGCTTTCAATTAGACTAGCAATTAATGATTTCTGATAGGGCTTTTACACTTTTTAGAATCTCAGCTTAGTAGAGTAGCTTTTGCCCCTTTAATTTTGAACTTTGTAGCTTATTAGGTGAGCTTATATTGATCTTCAAGTTAGTACTTTCTAGCCAGATGTGAACTTGGACATGCAGTGGTGATTTTTGTCTTATATTCTAAGCTTAATTGTTGATTCTAAGTATAGTTGAGTGTGTTTTAGTGTTTCACATAAGTCCTACACTTTTGGCTTTTCTTGGTGTACATCTGCTTATTTCATTGCTTATTAGAAACTGCTTATTGCTTCATACATGTGTTTATGTGCTTCTTATGATCTGAGTTTTGTATCTTAGAGCTTATTTGAGTTTAAGACACCTTCTGTGTCAGTTTCACAAAGTTTTGTCACAAGTGCTTATTATTAAGCACTTGTGATAAACTGATTTGGACTCAATAAGCACTTCTACAGCTTTGTAACACCCCCAAAATTTGGTACAGTGGAAGACTCAACAAGCTTTCGGGGTGCTACGGGGATTGGTATCCATACAAAGTCATGAAAGAACGAGATAAAGTAAATATAAGAAAAACACAACCAAAACGGGTTTTAAAGTTTACATTTATCCCAAGAATTATCCAAAGTAATGCCCAAAAGAAATAAACGTAGGTCCACAATTATTTATCAGAGTTTTAGAAAATAGATCCATAACCGGGTGCCATAGCCAAGCCTCCAATCCAAGCATCCAAGGGCATCACTTAATTACCTGAGAAAACGTGCTAAAAGTCAGCTTTCGCTGGTGAGATCATAGGTTTAAATTCATAATTCAATATAGTGGACATATACGCAAAACGCTTGCTAGCTAGACTAGTCCTCAATCATCCAACCAAAATAATCCAACCAAATCAAATCAACCCTATAGGTGCACACTATAGTCCAATAACCAAATCAAATCAAATCAATCTGTATGCGTAAGGATACGACATACCCAACATGCGTTGGGATACGACATGTTCAACTTACCTAGATCTAGTCTAGGCCTCGTTGTATAGCTTACCTAGTTCTTGACTAGGCCTCGCTCCATAACCAATTCAATAGCTTACCTAGTTCGGGACTAGGCCTCGCTCTATCACCAAATCAATAGCTTACCTAGTTCGGGACTAGGCCTCGCTCAATAACCAAATCAATAGCTTACCTAGCTCATGTCTAGGCCTCGCTCAATCCTACCTAGTTCTATAAGCATAGCAAGTTTTGAAATCAAAAAGCGATAATAGTCCACATAAAACAATTTGCACGTTTCTCACCCCAAGTATTGAAAACAAAGTTCAAGAGTAAAAGTGGGGCTATGACTCACCTCAAGTCCAGCAAATCCTCAAAATAATCGATAGAAGAAAGACGTAAGCAAATTCAAGCAACTAACGTAACGGCAACTACAGACTCGGCACTTCCTAACAATATCAAGCTCGTTCAGAAATCATTTCCTCAAAAAAAATCAAATATTCCCATTCCCGAACGTATTCCATTTTTACTTTCCAAAAATATCCATTTTTCGAATTATCTTCATATTAATTTGAAATTCGACGTTTGGTATCCATATGGGTGAAGGGTCGACACAACTCAAACCAAGAAGCCACAACGAACGAAAATAATAAACCATCTATAGGTCTAATATTAGCCCAATATATTATTTAAATAAATCATCGAAGCTTATCAAATCCGTTGATTTGGTAATCCCCCATATTTATTTACGTAATATATCGTTCCAAAATTATACCCAACCTAAAAGCACATAGCACAAAGTATACTATTTGGTATATATCGTAGTCCAATAAATTCCCTATATATATCGTCAAATCGGTCAAATTCCACGAGATACATAGTAATTTATTATCCTAATACATATACCACAACCTATGGGCGTCGTGAGATACGATGCCCATTAATATACTCATTTTATATAGCCAAATAACTCGATCTAATCCGTCGATTAAATAAGTCACTTGTTATAGAAAATGTTTATATTAATCGTCATATATCCGTGACAACACAAAAGTCACATAATAAAGCCCACTTGAACTTTAAGTAACCACAACTCATATAACTCGATAAGTTTTCCAAATTTATAAAAGTCATCATGTTTTTATTTATTACTCACCCGACTTATTAGTTCTCGACATTATTTCAAGTTATTTACTTATAATAATATTCCGACATTTATTGTACTATTTGCATAGTATAATAATTATCGTTATATTATTATAACATTTACTCATGATCGTTTTATTATTAATATACGCATATATATATATATATATATATATATATATATATATATATATATATATATATATATATATATATATATATATATATATATATATATATATATATATACACGTTTATCACGTCTATATACGTATATAAACGATTATATTATCAATAATATTATTACGAGTATTGTTTTTAATGTTTGATTTTAAATATTTATCGAGTCATAAGAATTTGGTCACATGTCCGAGTCATCACTCTCGGCTCATAGTCCAAGTCCAAAAATAATAACCAAGTCAAAATAAATAAATCAACTCCGTCCAAATCAATCCCAAATCCACGTGCTACAACATGAGGGTCCGACTACGGCACCCGACTAATCCTATCTCCGTCATTCTAAGTGACCGTCTCACAATTGGTCCCCAAATCCACACTCGTCAACACAACTCCAAAATCAAATCACAAGTATACCATGTCGAGACCACAAAGTGTCTCGACCCATCCAATGCTTCGGTCCAAAAAATAATGCCACAATGATAATAATAACAACAATAAAAACAATAACAAGAAAACATCAAAGATACATATTATATGGTTTGGTTTACCACGCCAAACCCGAGCCAAACGACCCACTTGGGTCTCGGCTAGAACCACGAGTCACAAGGACTCAAAACCAAGGCCACAAGGCCATGACATAGGCTCACTCGAGCCAAACCAAAACTGCCAAACGGACCATATGAGGTCGCGGCATACCAAAACAACCATAACATCAAATCGGTCACCAAAAATCACCCAAGAATCAAACTAAATCGGACCAAAAATCACCCTAGACTCCCAAACGAGTCAAGGTTATAACCACACCGAGACCATGTGTAACAATTCGCAATTTCAAGATAATTACTATTCCCGGAAAATTTCACTATTCACTTTTACTATTCATTTTTCCCGAAATTTGATTTTTGTTTCTTGGCCTCGAGTGATATATCATTTCCATGGCAAATTAAAAGTTTGACACTCATCAGATCATTTTTGTGAAAGTTAATAAGGAATTACACGTTTTAGGGTAAAACGTCATTCAAAAATTCTACGCATAACGAAACTCGACCGCGTTAAGTGACCCCGCATCAGAAAAATGTTTGATACACTCATGATTTATTTGAGAATTAATCATGACTGTGAAAAACATGACCAAAATAAGCCTCGGCCGTGAAAAACTGGAATTTTCAGTTTTTAAGCGTTTTTACTCAGCCGTAACCTTAGCCTATACCTACACCGCGTTTCTAAGACGATTTGCGTTTTCAACTTATTAGAAAAAGTCAACATATTTTTCCCTCCTCCTTTGACCAAAAATCATTCCTTGATTTTATAAGTCATTCCTTGATTTTTAGGCTTACGGTTTGATGTCTAAAAGACATTTAATACCAACCGACACTAGACTGAGCCCAGTCTAGACATTATAAGTCATTTTAAATCATTTTTATCCTATTAGAAAAGTAACATTTTACTTTTCTCAATTTTACGCAATATTCGTACGTTTTACGTATTACGCGTTTTAGACCCGTGTTTCCAGTTTGAGCAGGGTTTTAGCACCCCAATGGAACCTACCACTCATTTTATATTTTATTATGGAGTATTTTGACAAGTTTAATTATTCTTCCAAGTTTCGTATTTTTACGATACCCGGTTTTACGTTTTGTGACGTAACAACTTACGGTTAGCATATTACGGAGTCGAAACTAGCTCCATAAGCTTGGATAATATCATCAAAAGTCCACACTTTCTCCCCAAGCTTGGAAAACCGCCTATAGGGGGGGGGGATTCACACTTGTGGCATGATCTCATGCATTGAGCTCCTAGATCATTACAAGTGTCCATACTTGCTCACCAAGTGTTGACAAGTCAACATAACTAACCTCCTTAAGCTCCTATAAAAGCCCTCCTCCCCCTCTCTTTGTACGCCACTTCCACACACACCAACACCATCTCCTTTGCTCATTCTCTTCCAAGTTTCATGCAAGATTCAAGAGCATAACAACACATAAACTCTAGTTTGGTTTTGATTCATCAAACTACTTCCAAACCCTAGAAACTTTGGTGATTTCTCTTGAGTTTGAATCCACTCAAGTCACCTCAACTTTCATCATCTCTCTTTCAAGAATACAAGTGTAGAAAGATTGCTTGAAGTGAAGTATGTTGAAGCTAAAGTCTATCAAAGTCCTTACCTTACATGTTAACTTACCTTTCTTTATAGAAAGCCAAAGTTGTTGCTCGTAGAAGTTCTTACGGCATATCCATCATTCTCATTATACATCATCCAACTCAAGGTGAGTTCATAGCCCCACTTTCTATTGTTTAACTATTTTACAAACCCTTGGGGGGAATACATGCTATTATTTTTCTACTCGAACACAATGCTTTCTACTGTATGCTATTCGACTATGTTTTATTATCACTAAGTAACATCCTTGCCAAACCAAGATCCCTTATTATGAACCATTTAATCACTTGCGAGGGTTACTTGCGAGTGAGCGCGAATATTGTGAATAGGCCTATTGGGATTGACGAATCCCATTTGTTTTGACTAAGTTCAAACAAATGCATTAATATTTGAGACATTAGGTATAACGGCAAAGTACCTACCGGGATAAATCTGCCGATCGATATTGGTACACGTTAATGTTTTGGTGTCATAAGCTTAGTGAATTAATAACCTTTCCGGGCATATAACAACGTAGCCCATCTTTGTTTTCTAACTATGAGTGTGAGTCTATAGCTCACACTACGATTATTGTGTTCAACAATTTAACTACCAACACATTGTGTTCAAACATTAAACAAACTCTATGAATATCACTCAACCTTTGTGTTGACCTCTCAAGCATGTATTTCAGGTTCATGACGATCAAGGATGGCACGGAAGGGCACGGATACTCAAGAGGGCTATAAATTTTATTATCATTCAAAAACTCATTTAATGTAAATTGTAAACATGGAACTATTTGGGACCTCATTTTGTAATCTTTGATATTTATACAATTTGAATGATAAATCTTTTAAAACGACTCAATTGGAGTTCGTTTTCTATTATTGTGACTATTGTGCCGTCGAGTAACACCCAAGTTGAATTCCACTGCATCATGAATTGGGGGTGTTACAGATTGGTACCAGAGCCATGGTTATAGAGAAACGGGTCTAATTGAGACCTAAACTATAACCACACATACAAACAAAAGCATTTTTATAGCCTTCTGCTCTCCGTGTCTTCCATCCTCCAGACGATTATGGACTTAGTAAGCATGATATGCTACACAAACATATTAGTATATTCATATATACCCATTTTGAGCATTTCCCCATAGACATTTTTATGCTACACAAACATAATTGCATATTTATATATGTACCCTTAACATAATTGAGCATTTCCCCGTAAGCATTTTATGCTACATGAACATATATAAGTATATTGATATATACACACTAGGCATTTTACACTACACGAACATATATAAGTATATTGATATATACATTCAAGTTATTTTCAATCATTTTATCTAAACATATCTGCGTATGCCTATTGTAGGGCATTTTGGCACAACTACATTCTCCCAATCATGTTCCTACTCCAACATTTTATGTCCAAGACATTGTAACTGATTGCAATGGTATTTCCTATTTCCCGGACATTGTATGATACAATGGTCTTAATCATTTCTCAAATGAAAGTCACACAATGATCTAACCTACTTCCTAGACATTGTGAATTGAACAATGGTCTAATCTACTTCCGAGACATTGTGATTTGCGCAATGGTCTCTGGAATTATTCCATCACATCATCATTATCATTTCTTATGATATCAAAAACCCATCACAATCTATCGATTTCCAAATAGAAATATGAGATTTCTAAAGGACAAACTAATCCATCATCTACAAAAGCTGAACTTTCTCTACATTCATCAAAGTTTTCTTATGAAACCTTCATTATTAAAAGTTTGTGATCCTGGCCAAGTATGGGCTGTTTTTGAACTACTTAAAACTTCCTTTCCACACATATCTACCCGTACTATCTTCTATGCAATGGAATGTGAAAACATGCGTTACAAGTCTTGTATGGGCGGGACTTGCAACTGAAGGGTTTGACATCGCCTTTGTTTAGTGGACAGTTTCTCAAAAGCAATGGACATATCACAAGTATACCTAATTTAGGTATTTGAAAATTTTATCGAACCTTGGCTAAATATAGACTAGTCACCTATATTTAACCTAGGGACAGTGGAATATAGTCTGACTAACTATATTCGACTTAAAATTTTCAAATACTGAGAATAGTTGTACTAGGGTTATGTTCAGGTTAATTTCCTACATGAACTCGATAAACCACCAGAATTCTTTATAACGATCTAGAGACACGATAGTGTCTTACCACTCAGCAAGATCTTAACACCTTATTTGTACTACCTAATTTCATTCTGGAAAGTTTTCATTTATGAGATAATCCGAACTACTATCTTGGGATAGTTATCAATTCTTCTCTTCATCCCGTAGAAGTACTATCCTGTTTAGGTCCTAAGGATACCATTCCGTCATAAACATTTAAAATCTCTTAAGATTTTCAAAACAAACTCAACATCTCTACCAATATTAATGTTAAGCATACACTACACACTTTTGTTCGTCAACATATCACATCATTATCTTCACAACCATTGGAACCACAAGCTCATTAACAGATCTTGATGCACTTTTAAAGCTCAAATCATCCTTAGTTACACCACAAGTACCCTCATCAGCTTTACAAGATTGAATATTCATCTTGTACTTTTGGAACACCAGTATCATCTCGTAATACACTACCTTGTAACTCACCGGCTAATTATAAATGTTGTGTTGGGAATTCTTAAGTAGGATGATTTATAATTATTTGAATGGATTGGGATGCCTTTTCATTTAAATAAAGAAATTGTAAATCACCAAACCATAAGTTTATATTCATCTATTTACATTGTTTGGGATGCCTCTCTATGTAAATAAAGAATTATAAACAAGTGGGCTTGTTTGTATCCGAAATAACATAAGTATGAAGTCAATAAACACTAGGTACAACAATCGATTACCTACTAGGCTATGATTGCAACTACTATCTCAATTCCTATTAATATTCGACTGCTATATCAAATTCCTTTGATATGCGACTATTATATGAATCTCTATTAATCACTCTTACCCTACCTACATAAAAGCAAGCCTCATCCTACACAATACATTGAAACGACAAATCAAAACTACATCACTAGTTATCCCAGACTCAAGTCCTCATAAGTAACCACACCTTTTCATCGACACCACTCCAACATATAACACACATAGAACTTCGGGACGAAGTTCCCCGTAAGGGGTAGTGACTGTAACAATTCGCAATTTCAGGATAATTACTATTCCCGGAAAATTTCACTATTCACTTTTACTATTCATTTTTCCCGAAATTTGATTTTTGTTTCTTGGCCTCGAGTGATAAATCATTTCCATGGCAAATTAAAAGTTTGACACTCATCAGATCATTTTTGTGAAAGTTAATAAGGAATTACACGTTTTAGGGTAAAACGTCATTCAAAAATTCTACGCATAACGAAACTCGACCGCGTTAAGTGACCCCACATCAGAAAAATGTTTGATACACTCATGATTTATTTGAGAATTAATCATGACTGTGAAAAACATGACCAAAATAAGCCTCGGCCGTGAAAAACTGGAATTTTCAGTTTTTAAGCGTTTTTACTCAGCCGTAACCTTAGCCTATACCTACACCGCGTTTCTAAGACGGTTTGCGTTTTCAACTTATTAGAAACAGTCAACATATTTTTCCCTCCTCCTTTGACCAAAAATCATTCCTTGATTTTATAAGTCATTCCTTGATTTTTAGGCTTACGGTTTGATGTCTAAAAGACATTTAATACCAACCGACACTAGACTGAGCCCAGTCTAGACATTATAAGTCATTTTAAATCATTTTTATCCTATTAGAAAAGTAACATTTTACTTTTCTCAATTTTACGCAATATTCGTACGTTTTACGTATTACGCGTTTTAGACCCGTGTTTCCAGTTTGAGCAGGGTTTTAGCACCCCAATGGAACCTACCACTCATTTTATATTTTATTATGGAGTATTTTGACAAGTTTAATTATTCTTCCAAGTTTCGTATTTTTACGATACCCGGTTTTACGTTTTGTGACGTAACAACTTACGGTTAGCATATTACGGAGTCGAAACTAGCTCCATAAGCTTGGATAATATCATCAAAAGTCCACACTTTCTCCCCAAGCTTGGAAAACCGCCTATAGGGGGGGATTCACACTTGTGGCATGATCTCATGCATTGAGCTCCTAGATCATTACAAGTGTCCATACTTGCTCACCAAGTGTTGACAAGTCAACATAACTAACCTCCTTAAGCTCCTATAAAAGCCCTCCTCCCCCTCTCTTTGTACGCCACTTCCACACACACCAACACCATCTCCTTTGCTCATTCTCTTCCAAGTTTCATGCAAGATTCAAGAGCATAACAACACATAAACTCTAGTTTGGTTTTGATTCATCAAACTACTTCCAAACCCTAGAAACTTTGGTGATTTCTCTTGAGTTTGAATCCACTCAAGTCACCTCAACTTTCATCATCTCTCTTTCAAGAATACAAGTGTAGAAAGATTGCTTGAAGTGAAGTATGTTGAAGCTAAAGTCTATCAAAGTCCTTACCTTACATGTTAACTTACCTTTCTTTATAGAAAGCCAAAGTTGTTGCTCGTAGAAGTTCTTACGGCATATCCATCATTCTCATTATACATCATCCAACTCAAGGTGAGTTCATAGCCCCACTTTCTATTGTTTAACTATTTTACAAACCCTTGGGGGGAATACATGCTATTATTTTTCTACTCGAACACAATGCTTTCTACTGTATGCTATTCGACTATGTTTTATTATCACTAAGTAACATCCTTGCCAAACCAAGATCCCTTATTATGAACCATTTAATCACTTGCGAGGGTTACTTGCGAGTGAGCGCGAATATTGTGAATAGGCCTATTGGGATTGACGAATCCCATTTGTTTTGACTAAGTTCAAACAAATGCATTAATATTTGAGACATTAGGTATAACGGCAAAGTACCTACCGGGATAAATCTGCCGATCGATATTGGTACACGTTAATGTTTTGGTGTCATAAGCTTAGTGAATTAATAACCTTTCCGGGCATATAACAACGTAGCCCATCTTTGTTTTCTAACTATGAGTGTGAGTCTATAGCTCACACTACGATTATTGTGTTCAACGATTTAACTACCAACACATTGTGTTCAAACATTAAACAAACTCTATGAATATCACTCAACCTTTGTGTTGACCACTCAAGCATGTATTTCAGGTTCATGACGATCAAGGATGGCATGGAAGGGCACGGATACTCAAGAGGGTTATAAATTTTATTATCATTCAAAAACTCATTTAATGTAAATTGTAAACATGGAACTATTTGGGACCTCATTTTGTAATCTTTGATATTTATACAATTTGAATGATAAATCTTTTAAAACGACTCAATTGGAGTTCGTTTTCTATTATTGTGACTATTGTGCCGTCGAGTAACACCCAAGTTGAATTCCACTGCATCATGAATTGGGGGTGTTACACCATGTGTCTCGGTTAAGCTCATACAAGCCAAACCAAATCCAAACGCGACCCAAACGTCACCAATCGAGCACCAAACTCGAGTCAAGTCAACACCCAAGATACCAAACGGATTTGTATGTCAAAAATAATGTTTCCCCATCATTTTTAGTCAAGATTTCATCAAAACCCAACAAGAAAAGTCCATGTACCCACGGTTTGGGTAATAATCAAGGCGCACGAATAAGATTCGTGGCCACTCACCTTCAATAAAGCTCCAAAACTATGTTTCTTCAAAAATCCAACAAGAAAAAGATGACAAAGGTGGTGGTGATTTCGAGGTGTTAGGGTCGTCCAAATCGCGCGTGAGTTGTACCAAAAGATAGATCGGGGTGTAAGGATTAATTTGGTGGTGTTATTTTGTTGGTGAGGGTGGCGGTGATGGTGGTAGCAGCCGTGTAAGGGGCGGCTAGGGTTTGTGGTGATGATAAATGATGAAGATGAATGAGAGAGAGAAATGGTGGTGTTTGTATTTGTGTTTTGTGTTTGTGTGTGTTGGGGCGTGGGTGGTAATACCCAATCGAACCAAAACCGGCCCCCAAGGCCCAATTAATAATAAAAATGGTAATAATAATGTAAGTGGTATTAAAAAAAAAGTGGGTGAGGTAACCCGAGGTCAATAACGCGGACCAAACCCGAAACTTAATTAAATAAACTGACACTCACTCGAATCGAGGTCGCTACCAAATATAAAATACTCGGACCCGTAATTAAAATAAATAAAATTGTTAGGTTATCCTAGTGCCGGAGTCAATGTAGTGCCAAATAATGATCTCAAAAATAAATCATGACGAATGATTCGAACCAAATCATAAATAATTAATCGAATTCCATAATTAACGTATGATAAAAATCACATTCCAACGTTCATAAAATATCTCGTCATAATAAACTGTTCAAATATTCCAAAATTATAATTTTTAAAGTAATGCGGGTTTTCAAAATGGCTCCCTAATTTGCCAGTTGTCACAAGCTTATTTTCATTTCAAATTTTTTTCTCAAGTTCATTTTATTATTTTTGAATTTCTGTGAATTTTTCATATTTTTCTGAATTAGTTTACTATTTTTCTCAATTAATCTTAGTTTTAAATCATTTTTAAATACCTTTTAATAGACAAAAATCAAATAAAAATCAGAAAAAGTCTTAAGAATTCCAAAAATATATTAGATAATTATTTTCTTTTATTTTAGATTTTTCAAAATTTATTTTGTATTTTTCTCTTTTATTTTTACAATTTCTCTTATTTTTAATTACTTTTTATATTCAAAAATTAGAAATAAATTCATAGAAAATAAATAAAAACTCAAAAAAATATTTTTCTTTTTCTCAAAATTATTTTAAGTAGTTTAAGATTTTTAGAAAATTATTTCATATTTTTAGGATAATTATTCATTAAAAAGTTATGTTTTAATTCGTACGTTACGTTTTAAGAATCGCGTTTGAATTTCCGTTTTTAGATCTAAATCATTTGTGCATATATAGCTTGTACCTTCTGCATTATTTGTGATTACTTTTCATAAGTTGAGTTTCTCATTCACAATTTTCACAATTTCAACTTTTCACGACACGATTTCACGAATCGAATTTCAACGATTCCATTCACTCCTTCATGGGATACGACTCGGGTAATCCGTATTTCTTGTGGATTTCCTCGGACTTATATTATATACATATTGGTTTTTACACGAATCAGTGTATTCAGTAGATCTGTATATTTGTATCAAGAGTTGTGATATTTAGACCTATTAATAGATCTACACTATTCATTTTTTGACAAGTGTAATACACTTTTTCTCTTTCATCATTTTTCACCAATTAATCTTTCAAACGCAGTAATCACATCTTTAGGTTTAATTTTAGGTCTAAGTCTTAGACATACAAATCATTTTTCTTGTATCAATATCGAAATGCCTAAGAAATAATGTTTCCTAATAAACTATCATCTTTAAAACAGTAAAAAGTTACGGTACAAAAAATCACATATTTACATTTGATAAAAGAAGAGTAAGAGTCGCCATAGATAGATGAAGTAAGTGGTTACCTAACATAGAGTATATATATTTGGTTCGGTTTTTTTTTTTTTTTTTTTGGGTAAAATCAGAAGTTAAATCGAACATAATTTAAACTAGATTAAACCAAACAAAAAAAGAATTTAAATTCGGTTTGGCTTTCGGGTTACCCGTATAACCCGAATTACATAATTTATACTTTTATTTCATTTACTTATATAGATTCTTAGCGCCAAAAATAATTTTAAGCTTAAAATATATTATATTTACATTAGTCAAAGTTTTAAATGTATTTATTATATAAATATATATATAAAAAAAAGAAAAAAAAAAGAGTTAACTACATTTCTGGTGGTCCTAGTGGTTTACCGCGTATAAGTTATAACGGTTTTAGTCCAATAGTTTAAGAAGTAACGGATCAAGTTATGAATTGAGTGACCCGTAACGGGTTTGGTCCATTTTTGCTAATGCCATTAGTCAAACTTAGTTTTGCCGGGTCTAGCCGTATAATGGTCGGGTCTAGCAATATATGGTCGGGTCTAGCCGTATATGGCCGGGTCTAGCCGTATATGGTCGGGTCTAGCCGTATAATGGCCAAGTCTAGCAATATAATGGCCGGGTCTAGCCGTATAATATTCGTGTCTTGCCATATATGGTCGGGTCTAACCATACTTGGCCGGTCTAGCCATATATGGCTGAGTCTAACCGTATATAATGGTCGGGTCTAGCCATAAGAGTCGGGCCTAGTAGTATAATGGCCGAGTCTTGCCCAAAGAGATATCCGTGATACATAGGCCTTAAGGTCGAATAGTTTCTTTTGCAAAGTAATTACATGTTTATAAGTGATATCCGGCTATATTGACTATCTTCACCCTATTACGAAACCTTATCCAAACACAAAACCTCCAACAATATATAATGTTGCATTATATTTATTCGTTTTATTTCAATTGATTGAGTTTTCACTACGAGATCCTTTGAATCAAATTTGTTATTAATACCACCGATTATAATCACACCAATAATATTCACAGTAACTTATGATATACCTTAGTGTAGGGCTGAGCATCGGTCAGAGACCGGAACGGACCGACAAAGACCGGACCGGACCGAAGACCGAGAACACTAATTTATTAGGACCGAGACCGGACCGATGGATGCTTGGGTCGGGTCGGTCTTACCTCGGGTTTGTCAGGTCGGTCCTCGGTTTTGGACATGTTGGACCGAATATTTGACATGCATGATGGCATGATGTTGATCAGCTGATGCATGTATTAATAATACACCATTCGTTTGACTAAACATTTGTCAAATATAAAAGTGCCAATTTTAACAGTTGTATCATTATAAATATAACTATATAAGTACCCATTTTAACCTGTTGAGTTATTTTAATTGTTATCCTAATCATGTATTTGTATGATCAAGCTTAAAGGCATGAAATAGGCTAGTCACTAGTGATTATCAACAACAAAATGACTACTGAGGAGCTATGTATACCAAAATTTCAATCACATAATTCTTTCAACTTCACAGTTCACACCAAATGTTAATCAAAAAGCCTTGGAGAACCATAAGTGACGTTTTTCCTTCTGGTTTGTGATATTTTTATACCGTCTATAAATGGAGATTTACAATAACAGTGGACAAGCTATCTGAAAATTGAAAAACACATATTTTTATACCGTCTATAAATCGATGCCTAGTCCACATTTTAGTACACAAAACACCACTATAGAAACTACAATGGCAGTTCAGCCATTTTTGGGACTTCAAATGTAAACTTTAAAGTTTGATAAAGTTGGCAACAAGAATGTCACAATAGAAACAGTAGCAAAAGAAATGTGACATTGCCACAGTAGCAAAAGAAACAAGAGTTTTATCTAAAACCACTTGATTCAAGTTTCAACTTCACCAAACTCCAAAAGCACATAACGGAGTTCTTCTCAATCCAACGATATACCTTTTCCATTTCCATTGTCTTCCTTTAATTTTTCCAACGCCTCTTTCATTTCTTAAAAAGCATACATGACAACAAAACGAATTAATAACACACCAAAAAAAACTACATATCGACATATCTTTTATTATAGTTTATGAATCAATAATCCATTTACCTTTGATAACCTCTTCATCTTTCATAAGATGTTCTAAATCATCCATGTAGATGCTTTTTTGTGATGTACGAACCCAACTTTGAGTGCATAGCAATGCTTCTACAATTTGCGGCGACAAGGCCTTCCTATATGGGTCCAAAATACGACCACTTGTGCTAAAGGCGGACTCGGAAGCAACAGTGGATATTTGGATTGACAATATATCTATAACAAAAGTAATTCATAAGTAAAAAAAATAACATATAAGCTAACCACAAGTCACATAATTCAAAACCCATGGTCTAAAGATCAAATAACATATAAGATCAAATAGGCAAAACCATACACAAGTCCAATGGGTACAAGTTCAGGCTACTGTATATAAGATCAAATAGGCAAAACCATACACAAGTCAAAGAATAGATGTAAAGAAAGTTAACCTGTGATCTGTTTATACCATTTGTGGCAATAACAGACATCACAGGAATACCAGACACAACATACTAACGAAACTTGCAGCCACAATATTAGTGATTCTGTCATACCAGACATCACAGGCAGAACCGTGATTCTGTCATACCAGACATCACAGGAATACTAGACACAACATACTAACGAAACTTGCAGCCACAATATTAGTAGCAATAACAGACATCACATGAAGACTTGCAATAACAGATATGACAGAAACAATAGCTAATTAATTTACTAAATGTAATACTACGTTAAAGGATTAAGATTTATTACCTTTTGCCATCTTTGAAACGATCGGAAATCTTGGACTATTTACCTTCCACCATAAAAGTATGTCGAAGTCCTCCTCATCATCTAACTAAATTGGTGGTTCTTTTAAATATTTTCTCAACTCATCGTCAACTCCACTTGATCTATTTGAATTTTGGCTTTTAAACGAATTCAAGAAAGTATTACCACGTCGACGAGTTGGGTTGGTACATTGAGTTGATGATTTTTTCTCGTCACTTGAGTCGATATTTAACTTCGTTCCATATTTTTCATTATATAAGCCAAACAAAACTCCCATATTGGTCTCAACCTCATCAACCAATCCCTTGATGATGTTATTGTTTAGATTTGGGTCTGTATCAATAAAAGATATAGGGTTTTTAGATCATTTAGAACTTAGAAGATTGGAATGCAAAAGGACGAGTGAAAAAAAAAAAAAAAAGATAATAAAGGGTAGCAATTGTTGTTCGGTCGGTCCGGGTTTCAGTCGGTTTTCATCGGTTTTGGACCGGACCGACCCGAGACCAAAAAGTGCAAATATTTCGGTCCGGTTCGGTCTATGTCGGTCCGGTCCGGTTTTTCGGTCCGGTCGGGTTTGGGGTCAGCCATGCTCAGCAGTCAGCCCTACCTTAGTGTCACTCCAGTCTGCTCCATGGAGCCTTACTTTCAAACTTCGCTAATCATTTGCATGAAAATGACCTTGACAATCTATATAAAATCACTGAAGGATTCCAAACATAATAGTGATCTTTTACATAAGTGGTATCAACCCAAATTTAGTCCCAACCAAGCTCATTTTCGTAAAAATGCACAAAAATATTCCAATTGTACGTACGTTATCAAGAGCCATATAATGTTAAGAAAAAAGAAACGAGTTCAAAATAATTGAAAACCCGGTAAAAGATACAAGCAGGTTGATTATGCATGCACATTTAGATGTCCCATACGTAAACTCGACCTCCAGCGGTACCGCCAGCAACCACGCCAGGCATTAACGGATGAGCATCTAGACGGCATGGGAATGCATTAACGTGTTCACTTTCCAAAGTATGTGAAATTCCTTTGATGTCTGTGGATATAATGTTTATCGGCCCTTTACCTTTCTTCGTATTTGCCACCATGATGAAGCTATCATCCCAACCCCATATGCCTCTGCAAAAAGCGTACACAGATGATTATGCCTAAAAACTATTTATAATATATAATTTCTGATAGGATGTGTTGTAACTTGGATTACCTAACCGAAGAAAGAAATCTGGGGGTATTACTGGGGTGACTTATCATGTACCCAACTTCATAACTTGTTCCACTCACTATGAGTCCGACGTTATTGTCCATACTATATAAAACATAGGGCATGATCGACCAGTAAATGAAAGTAAATTGAACTTTACAACGATAGTAAATTGAACATTTTGAATGCATGTCGTACCTTGTGGTGGCAAGAAGGCTTCCGGAAGGAGAAAAATAAGCTGAATTCACCTTGTTATTGTGTTTAATCTCTTTGATAAAAACAGTTTGGTCAATATTTCTCAAGTCCCAAATGCACGCAGTACTGTCACTAGAACTTGTAGACAATAGATTTGAATCTTGCGGATTAAAGTCGATTGTGTTAATTGAGCTATAGTGTAAGTTCAATGACTTAGAAGGCTTTGACATGCGTACATCCAAAATACTAAGACCTCCACGATCCTCCCCAAGGTATACACAATTCACATCGTCATTCGGTCTACCAATACTAAAAATTGGGAAGTCACTATTGTAAGCTAGTTCAAAACTCTCCTTCTCAATATCAAAGACACGAAGGTAGCCATCGCGACAGCTACTTATTATCTGCAAAAAACTAAATACCATTAGTTTTATGTGATTATATTTGACATATTTATAAAGCAAACTATTTTTTCAAAATAATTTACGATGTCAACAAGTATTCATGAACGTACTAAACTTTTTGTTCATCATATGTGGTGATTAGTATTTCGATTATTGCAGAAAATGTTACAACTAACATATACTTCAATTCCATAAATTATGTTTTTTCATATTAATATAAGTTTTTTTTGACTCGAAATAACACTAAAAGTTTCAAAAACATTTAAATAATAGAAAATAAGCGAAAAGTTGTATGCTTGGTATTGTGATGTATAGTTGTATACATAGCTAAACAAGAGTTAATTAATTGAAAATGTTTTACCCGGCCTGGTTTTGACAGAATTACGCTAACTTTAGAAAACACTTTACGTTTGAACAATAATACTAATTTCATATATTGATCTTTAAAACATCGCCAACTAGCTAGATACAAAATATTGAATAATGAAAAATTAGTTACGAAGTACTACCTTAGATAATGAAGAAGATTGAACCGAAATTCCTGTAATAAAGGCAGGATGAGGTTGATAAACATAGATCCCATTTTCATCTTCATTTGAATCAATCTTCCAAAAACCAATGTTTCCAGAGTCGTTTCCAGCAACAAGCATCCTCATGTATGTAGTCGGGTAGAATTTTACTTCTGTTACCTTCCCAGGCAGAACTCGTGCGAAGCTTTTGTCTTTCACATTCATTGACTTAACATCAACCGAAGCATAAGAAGCGGTCGCACTAGCATCCGCCTGATCATTAGCTTGCGCACACACGTCCTTTATATCCTTTACGAGCTTTTTATCATCTACCAGAAAATTGGTAGATGCATCTTTCATGCTAACTGGCCCTGGTGTTCTTGGTCTTTTTTTAATGAGTGATATGCCTTCTTGGTAGGTTTTCATTTTCTTATTTTGCATCTTCTACAAAGAGGAGGAGAAATGGGTGAAGTATATTGGACCTTAAACTGATCAGTGTTGTCTAATATTTTATGGAATTCCTCAATTTTATAGCGAGAATAAAGCTTTTTGTTGCTTCAAACTCATGGTAAGTTTTAAATGGTTTTAACAAGAAAATATTATTACCGAAAATATGTAAATCAAATTAAATTATAAATTTAAATAACAAAGATGAAAGAAAAAAAATGAAAAAATAAACCAAAATAGAAAATTATAAATTCTAATCCGAGTTTTATATATTTAAGGTGAAAAACAACTCGGTGTTTCTATAGCAGGTAATAGAAGAAGCGGTAGATGAACTCAATTTGATTTGATGAATTAATCGAACTTACCAAGCAGAAGCAGCAAATCTTAACTATCTTTAATGGAAAAATAGTTAAAATGAAAAAGTAAAAAACTTAAAATGGTCAAGAAAAATGAAAAATTTAAAATGGTCAACACTAACTTAATTTGGGGAACTATTAAGTATTAAAAAATAAATGTACATATTGATACTGTCAAAAATACATTTAGTTACCTTTAATTCAAATGTATCTTGAAAATTTCAAACTAAAATTACACGTAATCAGTGTGTATATACTTTTTCAAGGTAAATCAAACCTTTATTTCATAGAAAATATACGTATATTAGTCGTGCCTTTGGTATTCAGGTTGAAAGCCAACGTTTTACCAATACCAAATGGGTTCCATGATTTACCAAAAAGTCGCAAACTACACACAATGACACGATTTAGAAATGTTAGTGCTACAATAAAAAAAAATGACGATACATACAATGACAAAAAGTGGCAAGTATGATGTCTTTTTTTGCCAATTTTCCCATTATATACCATCAATTTAGATTTATTTAATTATTTATTTTTTTAACCTTTCTCTATTATGTATTTACTTCTTAAAGCTTTATAAAAATCTCATTTAAAACCAATGCATTAAAATTTAGAAGAGTTTCAAGATGTTAGATATTTTCATTCCATATAAGCATGAAACACATTTTCACTATAGTTAACAAAGTGATAGACATTTTAATATTTTCTTGGACCTTTTAATAAACCACTATAATGAATGCGTTTACTTAATATGTCCTAATTTGTGGGCTTTGGCCTTCTCTAGTTAAACAATGAAGTCAATTTGTCCTAATATATATCTCTAGAAAATAGGAAATCAAAAAAAATATCGGGTTAATATAGGGTTATTGCATTGAAATGTATCTAACTTGCCACATTTTATAGTTATGTGTAGCCTACATTTTTCCCCCAGTTTCATGCACCCTATATATGAAATTTATCTTTTTCGTGTACCAGGTGACCTTAGAGCAAGGGGTACCATCGCTTTGGGGCTGCACCATTCCTACGTGTCGTCACTTTTGGCGCCACCAAAATGCGCCACCACACCACAACCATGCTGCACCATTCCAAATGTGAGTAAACTCATACAGAGCCAATTGTGATACTTTTCAAATTTGTTACCGTTTGATTTTGTTTTTTAGGTGCAACGGTTAGTTTTAATGTTTTATTATTATTTTTTTATTTTTTTTAAACACTCTATAAATATACACATTATTTAAACACTCTATAAATATACACATTATCTAAACCAAGACAACATACACACATTATTTTCATCTATTGAATGCAAAGGTTTGTTATTGGAGAGAGGTTTATCAGTTATTTTTTAACTCGTGAAAAAAAAATCTTCTCTATATATATGACTCTTATTAAATAAACGTAACTGTTTTATGGGAAAGGATATTGAATTGTTAATCATGTTATGGAGGTGTCAAAATTAAAGGAACTTAAGAAACACAATCTTATGTCATTTAAAGATTATTCATCAACCAAAAATAAATGGTCAATGGTGTAAATAATGATAACTAGAGAAAAACGAAGCCTTACGACCTTATGTAGGGTCCGTTTGTTATGGAGGTTTTGGGCTTAGATTAAGGATTAGACTTGAAAACTTTGGTTTAGGGGTGTGAGTCTGAAACATGGGATTGGTGTTTAAAAGTACAAGTTTTTGCAATACGTGACAAGGTAGTCGGTTTTGAAAATCACACTGACACTTGCTTTTTTGAAAATGGAGTATCACTTCTCACCCACATGTATAAAATTTTATGGTAAAATGCAAAAATGATCCTTAAAGTATCACGGAATCGCAAAAATGAGACCGAGACATAAAGGCACGCAAAAAAAACACTAACGTTACGCAAAAGTGCAAAAAAGCCACCGAGACGCACTGTTCACTAACTTCCGTTAGTTTTCCTCGTTAAGTGCAGTGAAATGACTAACATACCCTCGCCTACTTCCCCATTTGAATTTCTTTTTTATTTATATTTAACTGTGTTATAAAATCAAGAATATCAAGAACAAAAACCCAGAAATGCGGAAATGCAAACACAGCCGCCGCCGCCACCACCACCACTTCTTTCTACCGCTATACAACCAACACCACCACCACCTTCCACCACAAAGAACATCATCATCTTCAAAACAAAAAAATGAAGCCGCCACCTGATATATAAATCTTTTAACAGGTGCTTAATCTCGGTTGATATCAATAACGTAAAACTATAGTCACATTTTAGAAACAAGATACCTTAAATTCCTTAATAAGACAACAGAATAGCATGCCAATAATAAACAATCTGAATGAAAGTCAGATTCATCTTCATCTATATCTTTCCCATCCATCCTTATCCTCATCAGCTCAGTTGTCATCATCATCATGCTCACCATAGTGTTTTCTTCTTTTCTTTTTTCTTTCGCCGAATAAACAATCTGAATGAAAGTCAGATTCATCTTCATCTATATCTTTCCGAGATTCATCATCCTTGTTCACATGAGAAGAGTCATCATCATCGCCATATATTTTTCTTTTCTTTTTTCTCTTGCTAAATAAACAATCAGGAGGTGTGGTTATGGAGGAGATGTGGAAGTGGCGGCCGTGATGGAAGTCCTGATGGTGGTGGTGGTTATGGAGGAGGTGTGGTTATGGGAGGAGTTATGGTGGTAGTGGCAGTTACGGAGCCATGGTTAGTTTAGAGGTCCTGGTAAAGAATGCATTTAATCGAACACATGTTACAATGACATTGAACTAGTGAAGCATTTAATCGAACATGTGGTGTGCGATTCATAAACACTTGTTAATAGTACCTTTATATTGATTGTTTGATTATTATACAGAAGATGACATCCCATCATTTGCTTATTAATTTGTTAGTCATAAATGGTGGTGGCAGTTACGGAGGCGGTGATGGAAATGACTGGAACAAAAACTAATGTTCAATGATGGGAATTTTGACTTTAGTTCAAGATTTCAATTAGTGGTGGTAGCTAGAGGGTGGTGATGGTGTTGGTTGTGTGGTGGTGGTGGTGTTGGTTGTGGTGGTGGGTGTGAAATAAAGGATAAAAATTAAATTGCAAATTTAGTCCAAAGCAATGAAATGACTATAATACCCCCAGTGACGTGCCACTTAACGAGAAAACTAACGAAAAATGACTCTCGGTGGTTTTTTTGCATATTTGCGTAACGTTAGTGGTTTTTTTCTGTGCCTTTATGTCTCGGTCCCATTTTTGCGATTTCGTGATACTTTAGTGACCATTTTTGCATTTTACCCAAAATTTTAAGAGTAAATTGCAAAAATCGTTTATGTGGTTTGATGAACTTGCACGTTTAGTCTCTAGTTTTCGAATGTGCACTCGACGTCTTTGCAGGGAACTTACAAGTGCACTTTTAAAATGACTAAATTACCCTTACAGGACCAAACTGAAAGGAAAGACAAAGAGGGTATTCTAGTAATTTAACTTTAACGATAGATCAAATGCGCACTTGTAAGTTTCTCACAAGGACGATCAGTGCAATTTCGAAATGATAGGAATTGAACATGCAATTTAAACAAACCACATGAATGATTTTTGTATTTTACTCTAATTCTAATATTCCTATCAACTTTATATATTTTTGAAGTCACGCGAATTTTTCTAAAATGCTTTCTAGATTTAATTTTTGATTATTTTTTAAAGTTGTTCATATTTTTTAAAATACATTTCTATATCCTACATTACATGAAAACCTAAATCCTAATTCAAATTAAAATCCAAATACTAATCCTAAACTCATCTACATACCAAACGAGCCGTTAGTCCTTTACTTTCATACCATGAAAGTGTCTTGGAGCGTCTAGCGACTAACAGTTTGGTTGAAAAACTTGTCTCATACGGAAAGAGAAATTGAACCCCACTCACCTTCTTTTAGAAAAATAAAGGAATTAGTTGATTTTTTTAATCAAAACACGCTTTCACTGTCTTTTTCCAAAAACCATTAATTTTAATACCATTAATCGTGAAGTGAAATTAATTACATCGTCGCGACTAGAAGTTAATTATCTTTCAATAGATAGATAATTTCATATACTTTCGACAAACTTTAATTTTTTGGTTTTCTTTTTCTTTGTTTTTTTGTACATAAATTTGCATTAGGGGTGTGCAGAATGAGGGTTTCACCTACAAAAACTGAAAATGAAACCGAATTGAAAAAGACGAATCGAACCGAAATAAATATTTCACTAAACATGTACCTCTTCATATCTTTTAAATATGTTTATGAACCACCATAATGGTGCTATAAACAAGTAAACTGGATACGAACAGTTTAATTTAATCTATTCAAAACCCTAAAGGGCATCTTATTGACCATTAGTTAATTCAGTTAACACTTAACACTTAACACTTGATCAGATAGGAGAAATATATATCATGACAAGATTTTAGGCACAAAAAGTACGATCATTTGAACGAGAAGAAACCAATTTTATTTGCTTGTTATTATTTGAAGTTGCTTCAACCAAATTAATTAATCAATCCTAAAACAAACTTTAGAAATTTTGAATTGAATTAACCACGTCTATTGATAAAGCTTCCGGCAACACTTTTATAATCACATTCCTTGAGTAGACATAGCTTTCCAACATTCTCCTCGTAATACTTGACTAGCTCCAACCTTGTTACATCAAACACACGTCAAGCCTCAAAACATACACACACATATATGATATATTACAAGGGATTTAACGTGAATGGAGAATTGTGGTACCAGAAAGCGAGTGTCTGAAAAGGCGCATACTTGTCATATATCTCCTTAACTATTGCCTCTACATTTTTCTTCGAACACTCTTGTCTTTGGTGGACCTGACACCATGAATTAAAACATGTGTTATAGATATACGAAGGGAAAGAAATTAAATATACTAACCTAGTTACCTTGATGATTAGCGCATATCAGTGTAAATATGTTGTCACCTATGTCCATACACATTCTGAACAGTCATTATATTCCATATGATTAGTTCGTAAAAGATTAAACAGTATCTCTTAACCGGCTTGGCATCTATTAGTGCGATAATGAAGTCTAATTCTCATTTTTTATTTCTATTGATGTCGCACCAATGTATAATTAAACTTGATCAAGCTAAATGTATCAAATTAAAGTGAGAAGTTGCGGTGAAAAGGTTAAGAAATATGATTAAAGCATGAACCTGTTTGATATGTCTGATTGTTTCAGAGTCAACTGGAACTTTGTGATAGAAGCCCATGCACATCAACACATTATGTGCAACAAAATCACCAATCCCTTTGATATCCTTCAACTTGTTATACAATTTTTCCGCATCAGAAAGATTCTCCAGGTCAAGCAAATTGATCTTGCCATTCATGACATCCTTTGCTAACTCTAAAATTATCGCACCTCTATATCCCAAACAGCATTTGCCCAGATCTTTTAAGTCGAGTCTTGCTAGCTCTTGTGGGCTCGGAAAATTACCCAATGAGAATTCTGGTTTCTTACCTCTCTTTCTTTTAACACTTACTGGCCGTTTTGTAAGGAGGCAAAGATTTTCCGCCATCTCTAAAGTATCTTTGAATCTGCAAGGATCAAATGGTTTATATTAGTAATAAAGACCTTTATCATTAGTCTTACATCAGTAATTATGTATTGATAATATAAACAAAAAAGATTGATTCAAATTGTAGACAGAACATACCGACAACCACAAAGGAGAATGCTTTTAACAATATCT
>JARVZY010011046.1:0-82000 GCA_030686995.1 Artemisia argyi | reverse complement strand
TTTCCACATGGCCAATCAAGTTCTGTAGGTTCAATTTCTTTATCACTTATATCCTTTTCTTTATGCTATATCATCATCACTTCTATCCTTTTTGCATAAATCATAAGATCATCTACTTTTACTCATAACTAATTCTTATTTTTGCATAAATAATTTATTCTAAATTTCCAACATTATCAACATATAATATCATCTACTACTTAAACAATAAAAAAAATTCTAAGATGATTGCGAAATCAAAGTTTTTCAAATTCATCATAACAATAGCAAAATTAATTCCTAATATGACAACCGAAACCCTCAATCACAAAAAACCCTAACTTGATAATCAGTGATATATTCGTTTGCAAATTGAGAAAATTGAGAACCTGGAATTCAAAACGGTTGGATTACTATACGATTGTAACTTCATCATCCATGGATTGAATGGTTTATGATGATGATCAATTCACAAATTGATAAACCCTTTCTTCGTACCTCTTTTATGGTGATAATTTATTTGGGAATATGATCAGATCATGATAACTGATTTTGGGATTTCTTCATGGGTTAAAAAATTAGTGTGGAGATGTGGAGATTATCATATCATCATAACTGAATTTGGGGATTATTTGATTTAGGGTTGAATGTTTCAGTTATTGTTTTGTTTTAGGGTTGACTGATTTGGGGAGAATAAGTCTTCAAAGTTATTAATGGGGAGCGATTATTTAGGGAGCAAATTGTTTGTGGACCATTAGATCAAAATAAATGCCAGGTGTCGAGTTTTAAGTATTTTTTAGGGGTAAACTTTACTAAACCCAACCTTGTTTTATATAGGTGGGAGATTCAACATGATAATATTGGAGTAATTAACAAAAAAAGTGCTACTTAAATGGAGAATTTGTTACTCCTATATTTTAGCTAACATCATAAGTAGGTTAATCGTTCGTAGTCTTTTTAGTTGAATCTTTTAGACAATTTGCAGCCATTTAATCCGTTCACAAATTTACTTTGATCATTTAGTACATTATGAAAATAATGAGTTTAGACCATCATACATTATGCTTTATTTTATTATTCTGTTAGAGTTTAATTATGATTTTTTTTCTTCAACTTTTCGATGTTCTATCTCTTCCTAAGGTTGGGCACAGTGGCCCTGAAAACATCGGTCAAATGAATCCCACAACCGATATCAAGATCGGTTGAGACCATTGTGTGGTGTTGATCGAATATCAGTTGAGGAGCAATCAAAGTGACTATCGGTTGAAAACACAATCGATTTTAAAAGAACAAAAAGCTTCCAAAAAAAATACTATCGTTTGTATTTTACCACTGTGGCACTTGAGTCATGTCTGATCGCTGGAAAGAGAAAACTGACGTGAAATCCGGAAAGTTGGGTGAATATGGGTCACCACTATACCCGGCCTACCTTATTGCAAACATAAAAAGGAAAACGTAAAGTCAGTGAATTTTAATAGGGTGTTAAAAATGGAATTTATATATTTCCTTTGCTATATAAAAAGGGTGGCTTTATATTTAAATTTGAGGGGGAAATCAAAAACTGAAAAAGAAAAAAAGGGGGAAATGGGAGGGCGGAAAAAAGTAATCGGAGAAATGACGGCCATTGAAGATGGTGACGAAGAGGAAGCATTAATGGCTTTGTATGAACATCGCTTCAAAGAAGTCCAACATCTTCGTGACCGTCTTGATTTCTACGAGTCGCAGGTTCTTTACTTTATTTTTTCCTATCATTTTTATAACTTTGAGGGTTTTATACTTACTTTAGAGTCTCTACTTATTTTCAAAACACAATCAACCAGCTTTTCACTCATGGCATTGTTTTGGGGGTATGAGTTTTGTAGGACTAGTACTAATTTTTATGGCAAATGGCACCGGTTTTTGGTTTAATTTTTTTCTATTCCGTCTATTGTGTGAATCTTGTTGACCATTGTGCGTTAGTGTAAAGTAGAAATGTATTGTTCCCAATCAGGGGTGTTATCGGGTCGGGTGAGTCGTGTTTCGGTTTTAAAAAAACTAACCTGCAATCCGACTCGGGTTCCGGTTGATATCGGGTCGGGTGATTCGGGTTAATCAGGCTGGCTTATAAAATTTGACAAAAAATATTTGAGCATATATAATTGTTGTACAGCAAAAGGATCAAAGCTGTACACCAAGTTTTCCTCAAAAGATCAAAGTTGTACACCAAAATATACGTCAAAAGATCAAAGTTGTACACCAAGTTTTCGTAATATACATACAGTTAAACACATTAGTGCATATAAAAATGTTGTATCTGAAAAGTAAATGAAGTATACCATCATTAAGAATACATTCTTATTAGTTTAGTCATCAAAGATATTTCGATTCTTTGTTAATTGTTACGTGTTATTGGTTTGTGGCAACGTTTGGCTATGAAATATACATATGCACTGCATTGTGTTACAAAGAACCATTTTTTAACAACCCGACAAGATTTTTTTAACCCGACCCGATAAGCCTGTTCGGGTTCGGGTTGGGTCAACCCGACCCTATTGACACCCCTAGTCCCAATATTTGGCTAGTTATTTAGCAGATTTATTTGTTCATGGGAAAATTTGAAACTGGGGCTCTTTGTTGTTTTGTATTTATTCAAAATCTTGCCTTTTTATGGAGTAAATGCTCAGATTGTTGCTATATAAATGGGTTGTCTTGACACATGGAATAATTGATTTGATGTACCCGGGTCAAACGGGTGGCACCCTATTTGTGCGACCAACTTGTCTAAAATCGAAAAAACAGGAAAGTAGACATGTATTGAGCACAGGTACATTTTTTCTGGTATGATATGGATTTACTTCACGACTTTTTACATTTTGCTTGATATATACATAGTGCAAAGATGACAAACCAACCTCCTATTTTGAGTCAGGCTGGCAAGAATGCCTGCCAAGTTCAGATAAGGGAAAGCTTCCCCCGACCATTAAAGGAAAGGCTCAGTGAAGAGAGTAAGATGCAGCGGGGAAGGAAAAGGCCATCAGAGATCAATATTTTTTTTTTTTTATTATTTTTTTTAATTTTTTCAACGAAAACTAAGAAGGGAACAGGTGACCTACAAAAGGCAGGTCACTGACCTTGCCTTTGCAACCTTATGTTGACAAGTAATTGTCACTAGTTGCCTTTTGTGCCTCTGACCATATTTTGATCATGTCAATGTTTTGGTTTATCTAGTTTTTAATTGGTGAATGACGGTGAATGGAAAAAGTTGACTGCATTCTGTTCGTTTTGTTATAGTAGTAGAAATGGGGTCTTCTGTTGTTTTGTTTGTCTTTGGAATTTTGCTTTTTTACATAACAAATGCTGTAATTGTTGCTATATAAAAAATGCAACTATTTATGTAGTAACAAGTGCTTTTGATTGTGCTGTTTTGGACTATGGTTGTGCAATAATAATTGCTAATATAGAAAAGTTACTTTATGTTGTGCAATTATAGCTAATATTGTTTTTAATAAGCTATGCAGCTCAATGAAGCTGAGAAGAGGTTGGACGAAACACAACGCCAGTTGTCACGCGTTCGAAGTCGAGGATGTGCTAAAAGTTCAATTGAAAATCTAGTAAGAGTTCAAAAAGAGGCAACACCTAGTCCTTTGAAGATTACTAAAAAATGTAACGTAAGCTTGTCTGACAGTCAACCAGAAGAAGACTGTAAAATTATTAACACCCAACAGAAAACAATACTTCATATCCCTTTTGTAACCTTAAAGAGGCCCTCACCTTTTGATGTGTCGTCTAGTGAAGATTCGACTGAAATTCGGTCTCAATCTTGTTTTTCTGTTCCGAGATTTAAGAAAAAACCTAAACTGGAGAAAGCTGCTGAGAGTCAAGCAAACTTGGTTGCAACACCCAAATGGCCCCCGCGTGTTGAGATGGAGGAGTCCTGTGATGAACCAAGCGAATTTGGTTGTCGACCTCTCATGTCAAATAAACAGGAGAAAGCTGCTGAAAGTCAAGCTAGAGGGACAAAAAAGAAATCTGGTAATACTTGCTACATGTTAATGGTTGGCTCTATGAAAGTATTAGTAATTGTTTGACTTGCATTGGACATGAGATTAGTTTGACTTATGCGTTTTAACTTTCAATACTTTTTTCGTGAGCTTGGAGGCTTGATAGTTGTATATTAATCATGACAGGGAAAAGTAAAGAGAAAGATTTGATTGAGGTTGTAAACAGCTGTTCATCACCTAGTAAAATCAACTGTGAAGCATCCAACCACATTCCTAGCCAACATAAGAGAAAGCTGAGAACTCTTGTCTTGTGTCCGACAAATGACGAGCTTTTTGTGACGAGGTATTTGGTATAGACTTTAATAGCGTACATTGGTAATTGGCTTAATCTTACTTGTGATCATGTTTTGAAATCTTGTGCAGTGCTTTGGATGGTATTGTCAATCTTTGGAAAATACAGGGAAAAGGGTATGTCCTATATTTTACTTTGATATCACCATTAGTTTTACGTTACTCTCTACATTACCTTATTTGTTCCCTGTTTTGTGATTGGATTTTGATTCTTGAAAGTTAAAACAGTCTCCTTAAACTTATTCTGTAATTGTTACTAAAAAAGCAAATAATTGGATGGAAAATTATATGAATTTAGGTGTCACTAAATTATGTTATGCCACATTTGCAATGTTGTAGGTCACATTCATTTCTCTTCGCTATACTTTAACGGGGCCCATAATCATGTCCTCATTTGTTTTAACACTTGCAGAAAATGACCGAATGCATAGACTGGTGACATTTTATATATAACTGAGTATTTGTTATAATTATCCAACGTATATATCGCTGAATATTTGTTTGTTATGGTTTAACTTGTCAATATATATCTATTGGTTATAAGCCTGTATGCAGATAAATCATACACGTGTGCTTTTTTATTAACTATTAGTTGTTTAATGTCAGGTCACATGCAATTCATCAAAGTTCAACTAATGCTGCATCGTTAAAGCAAAAGCGATGGCCTGAAGACGTTGCTTGGCATCCAAATGGAAACAGCATGATCTTCGTGTATAGTGCAGATGGTGGGGACTCTCAGGTAGGAGTCATGGACTTGAATAAAGGACAAAAGGTAACACCTTAAAAGCTATCTTCCATCATAATTCTGTTTCAATATTTTATCTTGTTGATGCCTGTAACATAGTGTATAACAAATCAGGTCACCTTTTTGGAGCATAAGCCACATGTTAAGGGGACTATTAACAATGTAATGTTTATGCCATGGGACGGAAACTCCTTCATGACTGGTGGAAACGATCATGCTGTTATTCACTGGAGCGAGAAAGCTGAGAACTGTTGGAAACCTAATGTGCTTCACAACACTATTCATACTTCTGCTGTTATGGGTGTTGCTGGAATTAAACATAAGAAGGCTGTAATGTCTGTTGGAGCGGACAGGAGAATTATCGGTTTTGACTTGGAGACTGAAAGAAGGGTTATCAAACATCAGATAGACAGCAAGTGCATGAGTGTACTTCCAAATCCACGTGACTCCAATCTTTTTATGATTCAGACCGGGTAAATTGCAATTGATTCAACTTTATACATTTGTCAGGATAATTTCTTACAGCTAATATCTCTTACTGTTACCATTCATTGTGTTTGCTAATTGCTATGATTTATTCTCTAAACCATGAGCCCCTTTTCGCTTAAATTTCAGGGTCAATTATATAAAGTATCAGTGTCTTTTTCTATTCCTTTTTCATTATATAATCGTAGTCCTAAGTATGTTTATTTAAATGATAATGTTCTACAAAAACAAATTGTTTTGTGTCTCGTTTGGGTCACTTTATTACCCATGATCTTTATTGTATTCTCTTCATCCGTTGCCTAAATAGTGATCATATATATATAGTATCAGTTGTTTGTGTATTGTTTACTTCTTTTGATATTTTCTGCTAATAGTGAGCCATTTTTTACTTATTTCTTGCAGGACTCCTGAGAGGCAACTACGACTTTATGACATGAGGCAAAAGGGAGACGAAATCCATGGATTTGGTTGGAAACAAGAAAGTAGTGCGTCTCAATCATCCTTAATAAATCAAGCATGGTCCCCAGATGGTTTATACCTAACATCAGGCTCTGCAGATCCAATGATACATATCTTTGACATCAGGTTCAATGCCAACCAACCTTCACAATCTATAAAAGCTCATCAAAAACGTGTTTTCAAAGCTGCATGGCATCAATCTCTTCCTCTGCTCATTTCCATATCATCCGATCTCAATATCGGATTGCACAGCATCATTTAAAATGTGCATTTTGTGTAGAGGTATATATTTCATGTCACCTAGTTTGAACTTTGAAGTGAACATCATAGTTGCAAAAGGTAAAACTAGTACTCCAATATTTTGAATTTAGTATGCAGCTATGTAATGCCACCAGTTACAACTTAGTGAATGAAGCTTTTCTTGGATAACCTCGCCTACATTCCCTATAATATTAGTTGTTGATGATTGCCTCGAAATATAAATCGTCAATAATACTTGAACGCATATATACATATGATCATATTGCTGTTTTTGTGATTTGATCCAAACTCATTGTTCATGTTAGTTAGAGCACTTGGTGTGGCAATGTTGTTAGGCCTTTTTCACCCCATAATTTTGCGTTACCACACTAGTTTTGGTGTTGGTGCTGGCGTTACTGGTCGGTGTTGTTGGGACTTGGGAGAACGATGTTATCAAACTTTTTTATTTTCTTTATTCGATTGGCTTTTTTTTATGCATGTACGTGTGTGTTTTTTTGCATACGTGATTTGTATGGTTAGACAGGTAGTGTTAGATTCTTGGAAAAACTGCAATAACCCAATCAACTACGTATACGATAAGAAAAGAAATAACTAAATCAAATCAAATAGTCATGCCAGTTTGGACAATATATAAACCACCAAAATAGTTAAATAATAAGTAAACTTGTAAAAAACATCTATAACTATTATTTACTTTATATCACATCTATAACTATTATTTACTTTATATCGTTATCATTCAACGTTTTTATTTAGGACATTCATATCATAAACGTATAAATTGTTGAGTATTAAATTGCTAAAGTTTCACGTATAAATTGTTGAGTATTAAAAAACATCTATAACTATTATTTCACTTTTTTTGAGACCCACTTAGGGATGGCAAAAAAAACCCGAACCCGACGGGGAAACCGGAAACCTGAACTTATTGGGGCAGGGCGGGGCATGCTTATCGGGTTTTGGGGCTTTAATGGGGATTCTTATAGGGTTTGGGCGGGGACGGGGCACACTATCCCTGCCCCGCCCCGCCCTGAAACATATGCATATACATATACATATACATATATCTATATACCTAAAATATTGTGCAAGTATTTACGTACTAAATATAATTCTCTAATTTGTGTTAATTTTTATCTTTGTAATATTTCAAAGCGTGGTTATAAAAGCTTGTTTTGTATCATAATATTCTAAAAAAGTTGTGATTTATTCCAGTGCTTAATATATCATTAATGGGTTCTCGATTTTTTAAGTTATTCTGTAAAATCATATTGTTAATAATGTGAAAATAAGAATAAACGGGGAATGACACGAGTATGATGGAGCATCGCACTCAATAAAGACAACCCGGTATGACCCCAATGGGGAATGGGGCGGGTTTGGGGAGCATCTCGCCCCAACGGGGCGCCCCGATAAGATCCCCAATAGGGATTGGGGCGGATTTGGGGATGATTTTTGTAATCGGGTTTGGGGATAGCCGCCCCGCCCCATTGCCATTCACCCACCAAACCTAATTAAAACACAAACACAACAACACAACCTAATTAAAAAAACAAAACAAAAAGTGTAAATGACGCTGCGCCAACACTTACCTGGCAAATGCCACATGAGAGGGGCGGTGTGGTAACATGTGAGATGTCATGCCATTTGGGTTGCCATATAGGAAGTGGCTCACGAAAATGCACATGAAGCCTTAATCACCATTTTATAAGAGAAACATATAAAGATAAATAAATTATGTCTTGAATTTGTAAGGCAAAAAGTAAAACCGGTAGACCAAACTCTACATGGCTCCAAAATATTTATAAAAAAAAAAAAAAAAAAAAAAAAAAAAAAAAAAAAAACCCTAATATTCTTCTTTTTCATCAATAATGTTCATCTTCTATACTCCCAACTACAACCCTTTCGGCCTCGAGATTCACCATCTGTTTCACCATCTCTGTTCGTAATGCTAATTTTAGTGTACTAAGAATAATTTAGGGTGGTCAATTTATTTTCAGATGTTGATGGTCAAATTTGTGAAAGGAGTGTTAAGAAATTATGCAAGTTGGTCAATTTATTTTGAGATTCACCATGTGTTTCACCCTATTAACTTTCAATTATATTGGGCTACCTTCTTCAACTATTTCACTTATGATGCTTTATTACAAAATGAACGCATCACCTTTCATTGTGTTTGCATCTTTCATGATTCGCACACCAAGATTGAAGTACATTTAGTTGCCTAGCTTTTTTAACACATAGAAAACGACCATCCATGCACATTATAAATAATGCAAGTTGGGCATGCAATTCCATCTCGAGAGGCGGGGCGATATTAGATTAGTTGGTGGGGTTTAAATATTAAAGAAATTACCGAACTCGACTTATACCCCACCCATTTTACGAATCCAGACCAAATATCATCATCTTACGAAAATGATCTTCAGCGCGCTCCTATATGACTCGTGCGCGCGCCTTCATCCAAATATGATCAGCTTAAAGTTTGATCAACTTAGTCTTGATTGGATTTAATTAAAGAAAAAATATGATGTTGTAAGTGTCATGCTATCAAATAAATCAACAAATCCGTTTTATACTTTTACTAGTTTTAGATCCCCGTGCACGCACGGGGTTTTGAAATAAATTTTTGTTAGATTCAGTTTCTCAGATTATACATAAATATGGCTAAAGAGTCTTTCCAATAATGAAGTATTTTAAACTATATTTGGTCTTGTAAAGTTACTAATGGAGTATGTTGGAAATTTAGTTCAATTGAGGGTTTTAGGTCACACTTGGTAATGGGTTTGGAGGTACGGAGTGTACACCCATCAGGTCGCTGAACCACCCTGTCTCTCATAGGTAAAGTTTGATTCAGGTCACTAATGAGGTCAGCTTATGTCGAAGGTGTTCATCAGGCTTACGAGTTCAGCTTCATACTCTTTGAGTAGTAAGCTGAAGGATCTCATAAGGGAGTAGGGGTGAAAACGAGCCGAGCCAAGTGGAACACCCCGTGCCCGCTTACTTTGAAAACTTTGACTTTTTACGCGGAAACGCTTGAACTAAAACTGACCTGCTGTTACTCTTTCATAAACTGACAAAAATCAGTAAACAATCAGACCTTGGGGCTATTTTTAGATGAAAATAGACTCAATCACCTTCGAAACGATAGGTCGCATGACCCGTGACGACTTACGGATTAAAAGATATGAATTTTTTAAACTGCCAAAAATCTGCACAGTCTGCCCGGAAAATCTGGACAGCTTGTTGTCTCGAAATCACTTTCAAAATCCCCGGCCGGAAACCCGACCTCCCAAACTCGAAACTCAACCAAACTTTCCAGATTTATTTGGTATATGAATGGGCTCATTTTCATGCAAAAACATTTATCTTACGATACCCCGAAGGGGTACTTTACGACAGGTTATGCAAATAACCCGTTTTGACCCATTTCGAAACAAACCACTTATATCACTTTCGTTTTACACCAAACTTTCCAGAAATCAATCATTTAACATATCAAACATGTTCCAATAACACTTGACCCGTTTACTACTCAAAATGGGTATGTTTACACTTAAACCAAACGCCCCTTTAACTTTACTCAAAAACACATAAACCATACTTTGACTTATCAAATGAATACCAAATTGTCATACAACTCTTGACATACACTTTGCCATACGGTTGCCCTTTAACAACCCATAAAAGACTAACGGGGGTACAAACTTACACATGAGCCCGATATTCTAGCTAAGCTCCTAAACACATATTACCTTAAATCTTGCATAACCAAAACCTTAATCCATATATCCAAGCCATCCATAAGAACATGCCAATCCTACAAAATGGTTAGACAACTAAACGATAAGCACAAAGGCTTAGTAAGTAAAACGACTATAACATACTATTATACTTCAATCCACATAATGCATCATATACATAAACACTTACTTCATGGCTTACATACCCAAGTCTCAACTATCACATATCATCAACATATTCTATAGCATCATCTCATCACATAAGCCATAACCATGGCATCACATAAGCATAATCCAAGCTCATCTTCTCAACATAAACATACATAACACATAATGATAGAAATCCATATAACATATGCTATCATCATTTTACTTACCTTAGTTCCAAGCTAAGCATATAAAACCAATCTCACCATCATCAACGTCATCATCATCATCATCCATACTAGCATCCTAAGGCATAATCATTCTTCATCATCATAAACATAAACACTTAAAACATAATCAAATAACCATAACAATGGTTTATACCACTATTAACTTACCTCTAACACCTCTAATCATCATATAATCATATATTGATTATATGATGAACAAACCCATAAACTTATTAACTTTAACCCATTATAAAATCATCTCATCATTACTATAACTCTTAATTGAGCTTATAAACACCAATTACCCACTGCCCTTGATTAGGGTTCATAAACCCTAATCTCAATTTCAACAATTAACATTAATAAAATGGTTACTTGTAGGGATAATCTCTAGGGCTTCATTACTTTATTACAACACTTAGACACCATCAATTGATCATCAGGCTCTATCCTCTTTCCCTCCTTTTCTTTCTTGAGCTGACATCACCACTCACACACACAATCTATGAGTTTTTGGAATATCCAGGAAACTCTTTAGTATATGTTAGTTGGTACTTTGGCCAATTGACACAATAGGTCCCTTTGGTCCTATAACAATTCAATCTTGGTACTAGAACAAGTTGGTTCTAGTGCTAGTTTGAGGTTTTGGCAAGAATAGTCCCTGCAGACTAGAATAAGTTGGTTCTAGTACTAGAACAAGTTGGTTCTAGTACTATTTCCAGATTCTGTCAACTTAAGTCCCTCAAGTTCTTTTCCTTTATATTGGTGACTCATAATACTTTCTAAACCACATTACACATTCTTTGACTATCGGGTTTGACTTCCACGTAACATTCTTTGACTAACCAATCACGTAAAGTCTTTAATCCTCTTTCATCTAGGGTGGGGTCCCAACACCCGGGAAACGGGTCTAACACCAAGCCCGAGCCTGCCAGAGCTCGAGCTCGGCTCGTTTATATATATAAAGCTCGATCTCGAGCTCGTTTCGAGCCTAATATTTTGAGCTCGAGCTCAATTCGTGAAAATTTTCACAAGATCGAGCTCGGGCTCGACTAATTCGTATGGTTTTTTAAAGAAAATAAAGTTAAAATGGAGCTCGGCTCGTTAATTACATAAGGCTTGAGCTCGTTTACTACTTTTAAGCTCGTTTATACGTATAGAAAATATATACACACATATATATATATATATATATATATATATATATATATATATATATATATATATATATATATATATATATATATATATATATATATATATATATATATTTCTATGGCTCGTTTAGGCTCGCGAGCCTACTTGAGCTTTTTGTATAGAGCTCAAGCTCGAGCTCGATTATTAAATGAGCCCAAACTTAGGCTCGAGCTCGAGCTCGTTTAGGCTCGGCTCGTTCGAGCTTTTTACCGATCCGATCTCGAGCTTCTCAGCTCATTTCCACCCCTATCAGGGAGTAGTCTCTTTAGTGAGCAAACTTAGGAACTCAACAAGCTCTTCAACAAGTAAACATGAGAACTGAATTCAAACTTATTTGTAACTACTTTGACCTATTCAATGGTAGTTTTAACTGCAACTTAATGACTACGTTTAACGGTCATCTAACCACTATTTCCTATAATGGAGGAACATTACAAAGTAATTAATGGGCCTTTAATTATCATAATTCCATTATTAATCCTTGAGTAATTCCTATAAATGGGAACACATACTTGCATGGAAATCACACAGAAAACCTAAACACTTAGAGGCGAAAGGGTTCTTGTTTTGCGCCTAAATAAAGAACATACATTTGGTCTTATCCCAAAAAGATATTCGTGATACCCAGGCATTAGGGTTGCATAGTTTCTTTTGGAAAGTGATCACACGATTCCAAGTGATATCCGGTAGCATTGATTATCACGTTTTAAGACTTGAACACAAACTGGCCAAAAAATTTCAAAAAGCACAATTTTTACTTGTTTTTTATGAAACTTTTTGCACACAAATGTTCTAAAACACAATACTAATTGTAAAAACATATGATTTTATAACCTAGATTGCAACAACATGTGTAACAAATAAAAACTTGACCTAAAAGGTACAAACTCGCCAAAACAAGATGCAAACTTTCAAACCAAAATCACTCCTAAACTATCATTTGGCTCTCTGATACCACTTGTAGCCCACTTACTTATGATTTTATTCACACAAATAGTAGAAGAGAAGGTTTAAAAAGAGAGAAGAGAGTAGTTAGAGAGAGAAAGATGGTGTAGAGAGAGGATGGAGAAAAATGGTGAAGACACTTTATTACACACACTAAACTTGGTCTCACACCTCTCCAAATGAAAGGAGAGGCGTTCATATACGATGGAAAGGTCTCTGATGGGCCTTGGTAGGTTATGGCCTTGGTCTAGTAGTTTACAAAGGGCTAACTTATAACATATTAGCTAACTAGTCTTATAATAAGTCAAAACGCCCAACTAAGTCTATAATGAGCTATTACAAGTTACAAGTAGGGGTGTCATTCGGGTTGACCCTGTCGGGTTCGGGTCAAGCCTTAAAAAAATACCCGAAACCGACCTTATTTAGAACTCGGGTCACTCGGGTCGGGTCAATTCAGGTTCGGGTCAATTTGGGTCGGGTCAACTCGGGTTCGGGTCTAGGTCCATTTTACTTCAATATGTTTAGTGTTAATTGACGCGGGTTGGTCAGGTTCGGGTCAAGGCTAAAATAAACATACCCGAACCCGACCTTCTTTAGAACTCGGATCCATTCGGATTGACCCGAATATAATTTTGAACCCGGTTGACCCGATCCGAATTGACTCGGGTCGGGGTCGGGTCAGGTCAGCCCGAATGACACCCCTAGTTACAAGATTCTTAGATGATAAATGACCATCACTTCTTAATGCTAACATAGTTGCTACAAGCCATTGTTACTATGCATTAACAAAGTTAAACCGATCAATAATATATGTTAACTTATGATGTAAAGTTTATTATGGAGTAAATTATTAAGGATAAAGAATAAAGATAATGAATGTTATAAAGACCGGTATTTCATTTAGGGAAAGGATAGTCATCTAAAACTAACTTATGCCTAATAACATACCTAACTTTAACATAATGACAATGACAAAAGTAAAATGAAATTTCTTCAAGAGAAAATGCATATTTTAAGTAACATATAATGAATGGTTTAGGCTTAAGTTTAGTAACATGAGTCAATGTTTTCTATGATTTCATCAATACTCTTTCGTTCACTTATAAGAAGTCATGCATAGCATTCATAAGTATCTAGATTTCATATTAATTTGATATATAAGATTACTTTTCTTTGTTAGATTTTAATTTAAATAAATGAAAAATCTCTTGTATTACAAGGGTCTTAAACTAGTTATTAAAAACAAAGAAAATTCAAGAAGAATAAAAAGGAGGTAGAAGAAGCATGTCAATCGACTAAAATGACCTCATGTGAGTGATTTAACGAAGAGACACTAACGGTAATCTAGTCACAAGGACGGACAATTTAATTATTAAACTTCAAGGACTAAAAGTGAAATTTGGTGTAAACAAGGACGAATTTTGTAGTTTACTCTAAAATTCAATTTGTTGATAAGAAAACTATTTGACCATTCCTTTTTGCGAGAAACCAAAGAACAAAGATCATTTGAGGACTAAACATTCTTTACATACCAAGGGATCAATCCCCACCTTTCATTCATTTTGATCTAATGACTTAGATTAGAGTTAATATTTACACTACAAGGGTATTTTAGTACTATTTAAATACTTTTTTTTTACTCTTATCTCTCAATTAATGCGTCATTTTTTCACACACACAAAGTGTGTATTTGTTTCTTCTCTCTCATCTAACTACCTCTTGTAACGAGCTCCTCTAACCATCTCCTTCATTGCGATCATCATAGAAACCCTAATTTTTTCTTCTAAATTCATTAATTGATCTCATTCTTCATCCCGTACATCACGTAACCCTAATTTTTTATCGTTTATTTTTATTTAAGCTTAATTCAAAGCTGAATTATAAGCTATCTGTTTCTATAAGCTGAATTATGAGCTAACTTACTTATTTTTTTTCATATTATATGCAGGTTTTATGGATTCGCTTCAAAGTTCTGTTTCTACTACTTCTGAAGAGATCGCTGTTAATGATTCTTCTACTGCTTTTGAAGAGATTGTTGTTAGTGATGATGTTTCAGCTAAGTATGCTGAGGAGATTGTTGCTTATGAACACGGTGATGAATCCGTAGCAATTAAGAGTGAGTTTTTTTGATTATTTTATTTTTTTCTATAATCCGTTTGTTAGTGTTAATAAGCTATGTTATTTAGATGTTATAAGCTCTGAATATGTTATTAAGATGTTATAAGCTCTGAATAAGTAGTTTTAAGCTTTGAATGAGTAGCTGATTATATTTGTAGTTTGGATATCATATATGATATATGACATGTGATATATCAATGTTTTTGTATCAAATGATATATCATATGTGATATATTAATCTCAGCTTTGAATAAGTAGTTTTAAGCTTGTCATATCGTATATGATATAGCACATGTGATATATCAATGTTTTTGTCTTGCATGTGTTATATCATATATGATATAATTATAACATGTGTCTGTGATTTCATTTTTAGTAAACCTCTGTTTTTAATTTTTTGTTTTATTATTTTTTTTCTTCAGATTTGAATGCTTTGAAAACTCCTGAATCATTTGCTACTCACTCTAATTTTGATACTCCTGGTGGAACTGTTTATTATATTCCGAAAGTTCCTGTGGATGTGTTACTTGTTAAGGGCAAAGTTTATAAGTCGATTGATGAGTTCATTGCTGCTTATATGAAATATGCTGCTAAAGCAGGGTTTGTGGTTAGGAAGTCATGCCAGAAAAGGTTGAGGAATGGTACTGTGAAGCAAAAGTATTTAGTGTGTAATAGGGAAGGTTGTCCAAAGGGAATTCATGTGGACACGTTAGACTTAGAGAATAGTGACAAGCAGGTTAGAAGTTCGAACCTGCATATCACAGGGTGCAAAGCACGTGTCATTTTTGATTTAATTCCTGGTACTTCTAAGTACAGGTTGAATGTCTTTGATAGTATTCATAATCACGAGCTTGAACGTGAAGAGTATAAGCATTTGTCAAAGACTGAGAGGCAGTTGACGTATGCTGAGCAATTGTTCATTGTTAAAGCTGCTAGCGTAAATATAGGCGCAACGAAAGCTCATCACATCTTAACTGGTTTGAAGGGTTCTTATTTGCTTGTTCATGGAACGACTGTTGATTTTAAGAACTTTTTTAGGGGTGTGAACTGCTATATAGGTGATAGTGATGCGCATATGCTTATATCTAAGATGGAGAATAGGAAGAAGCACGTGCCGGATTTTTCATTTGATTATTTGGTCGAAAATGCTGAGCTTGCGGCTATTTTTTGGGCTGATGAAGTTTCTAAGTTCAACTATAGAGAGTTTTGTGATGTTTCATTTGATGCTACTTACAGAACAAACAAGTAAGTATATGTATGTTTAGTATGATATTTTGATTATATGATTTTCTATTTAATCTGTTATTTTAAGTATTTTTGTTTTTTGTTTTTCAGGTACAAAATGGTGTTTGTTCCCTTTATAGCCATAGATAATCATCGGAGGTGTGTAACAGTCGCAGCAGGCTTGTTGAAGAACGAAACTACAGCTTCGTATATTTAGTTGCTGAAAGCGTTCATAAAGGCGTTTGGTAGGGCTCCAAATATTGTTGTTACTGATCAGGATGGGGCTATGAGAAATGCCATTGAAGCTGAGTTTGCGGGTTCTAAACACAGACTTTGCATGTGGCATATTACTCAAAAGCTCCCTGGAATGGTATTTTTCTGCCTTTTTGTTTATCATGTTTGATACTTGATTTTCTGTGTATTTCTTATTGATTTATCATATATGATAATTTGAACTTTTTTTCAAATAATATGTTAAATCATATGTGATACTTGATTTTATTTGTATTTATTATTGGTTTATCACATATGATAACACATATCTATTTTCAAATCATTTGTTAAATCAGATGTTATTTGTTTTGTTTACAGATATGTTCAAAAATCTATGATGATACCGACTTTAAAAAGAAGTTTAATCAAATTGTATGGAATATGTATATCGGTCCGGAGGAGTTTGAGGATAGATGGTCAAAGTTATTGGAGGAGTTTAGTTTGCAGAATCATAAGTGGTTAACAAAGATGTTTAATATACGTTCGTGTTGGATTCCTGCTTATTTTATTGATTCCCCCTTGTGTGGTTTGATGAGGACGACGTCTAGATCTGAGAGTGAGAACTCCTTTTTCTCTCATTTTACGAATCAAGGTTCCACTCTTATGAATTTTATGAATTGTTTTGAGACGGAAATGGAAAAGCAGAGGCATATACAAGAGAGGCTTGATCATAAGACTATTGATTCTGTTCCGAAGTTTAGAACCTATCTTAAGATTGAACATCATGCTTCGAAGGTTTTTACTCGTCCTCTGTTTGAGCTTGTTCAAGCAGAGATTTTTGCAGGCACATGGTATTGTCAAATAGAAACCAAAAGCTTGGTTGAAGGATCTGAGGTCTCTGTTATTAGAGAAACAAAATTTGTTGATGCACTAATGGAGAAGAAGAAAGCTAAGTTGAGAGAGAAAGCTAGGAAGAGAGTTAAGGATAAAGGTAAGGATAACGATAAAGCTGAAGAAGAAGAGCCAGTTAACCTGTTTTATAGAGTTGATGGATTATATAAGGTATGTTAGCTACTTAAAAAAATATTGTTTATTTTTTTTTTTCATATATGATTTTTTACTACCTTATTTCTTTTGTTTTATCATATATGATTTTTTACTATCTTCTTTCTTTTTTGCCCATTAAGGTGTTGCGTAACCAAGAGGATGGATCAGTTGTTTGTTCCTGTCAGCTTTTTCTTCGAGTTGGAATATTATGCAGGCATGTTTTTTGTGTGTTTAAGAACGCCAATATTGAAGTGATTCCAAGTCAATACATACTGAGGCGTTGGACAAAGAACCTTATACCTGCTGCTTTGAGGAACAAACGGAACAGATATGGTGAGAAGAATGAGATTGTTGAGAATTATGCAAATGAGGCAAGTTCCATTGTTGATCACTGTATCCATATGTTGAGTAAAGATGAGGCGAGGTTGTCTTCTTTTGTTGAAAAGTTGAGGTTGCTAAAGATTGATGTCGAGGCTGATTGCCCAAATCCTCCTTCTAAGAACAAGGCTGACAATTTGGAGGAACTTGTTGGAGTCCCGAAGCCAGCTGAAAAAACCATTAACAATCCAGCTCTTGGTAATCCTAAAGGCCGTAAAAAGATGCGCATAAAAGGAGGTAAAGAGCAAGCTCTTGAAAAGAATTCGAAGAACAGGAATGCATGTTCATTATGTGGAGAGACAGATGGTCACAACAGGAGGACATGCCCAAAAAAGTTTGCAGAAGAGGCCGAGTTGGATCAAGTTGAAGTTACAAGGGAAGGGGATTTGGATCAATCAGAAGTTACAAGAGGAGAGGTCTTGGATCAAGCATGAATTTCAACATAAATCGTCTTCATATTTTTTTTTTTTAATTTCTTTGATTATTATTTGTTTTGTCGGATTGTGTTGAAGAAATTTGAGTAACAGACCTAGACATGATTGTTTGATTATTACTGAGTTTTTATATGAAACAGATTGTTGCTGATTGTTTTCTAGAGTTTTGGTTACTTTCATTTGAGTTATCACATATGATAATCCAGAAGTAATTTTTTTAGGTGTGTTATCATATATGATAATTCTCCGATATCATATATGATTTTACACTTGGTTTTTTCCATTTTGATTTATCATATATGATAACTTATAAAGAAGAGTATATTATGATTGTGTTCAAGTGTTTTTGTTTCTTTCATTTTAGTTATCACATATGATAAAATTCTGAAGCAAAATTTTTAAGTGTATTATCATATATGATATTTATGTATGATACTTTTTTTTTGCAGTGTGCTATAAAACAGAGTCGATTATCGAAAAACAACAGCCATTAGAATTGATTTATCAATTTGTGCAATAAAAACTTAAACAAGACATTCAAAATCACATCCATAAATGTTTCGCCATTTTCATTTCTTGACAAATGATGGCAACGTAGTGCTTAGAAAGTTAAACCATTATCCTACCTGGAAATTTAAACTGTCTTGTGATATTCTAGCATACGTGATGAGTGCTCAAACACTCATCATTTTTGGTCAAATCTGAACTGCAAAACATACAAAAACACTCAGAAATGCATCAAAATACTAAAAATATTTCAAAATTGTGTTTTATATGTTTTAGATGCAAAATGAGCAAAAACAGATGTAAAACGTACAAAGTTTGCAAAATTGGCAGTTTCAGTCCCCCAACTTTCATAAAATTACAAAACTAGTCCCTGAGTATTTATTTTGCAAGAAAAATCAACCCAAGTCCTTTAAAAGTCAAAACTTATCAAAAATAGTCATTGGGTAAAAAGTTTTGAGAATTTACACTTTTGGTCCCCGGAGTTTGGAAATTTGCAAAATTGGTCCCTGGGAATTTATATTTTGGAAAATATCAAATAATGGTCCTTGTAATATTTTTGAATAGTGCCATGTTCAGTCCCTAACTTTTGGTATTTTACATTTTTGGTCCTTATGGTTACACTTACTAATTACCAAATGGACACCCTTTATTATATAAGCCCAAAATAACAAAACAAATCCAATCCCAAACTATAAGCCTGATCCAAACATAACACCCCCAAGCCCAAACCATAATCCAGCCCACTCTCCCATTTTAAATATAAAAACCACCCTGGTCGTTGACCACAGTCAACACCCTCACCCCGTTTACTATTCACCTTCCTCCCTAAACCTTCCCCTAATTTCCAGTAAACCTGCTCCCCCCTCCTCTCCATTTTCCCATCTTTTCACCCACCTTCATTAATATCTTTCACCAACCCAACCAACCTTCCCCCTCCTCATAAAACCCACCCAGTTGTCAAAAAACAGTTTCCCGCCAAAATCCATGTGGAGGGCTAGGATCAAATGAAGCTACAATTGATGGATGGGATATAGTCAAAGGTCACCAGAGAAGCCTTGGGGACTTTCAAAAAGAGAACAGGAAGAGCACATGGACACTTTTTGATTATTATTTTTATTTCTAGTATAAATGTAAGCTTGTGTAAGATATACAAGTATGTAATGTAGCACCTAGTGTAGTTTAGTTTTATCTTTCTGCTTGTAATTTATTTTTAAAAGTTAATGAAAGTTCTACTTTTAGTTTACATCTTATTTCAAGTTTTAATTAAGCATTTTCTCAAAGTTTTATTCCTAAACATATAAGCCATCTAAAAAGTTCTGATAAGCTAAACTCAGTATTTATTAGATAAAAAGAAAGCAAAAAGAATAAAAGAATTCAAAGTCAGAATTGAAAACATATGGTACTTTGACTGTGGGTTGTGGAATGTTATGGAGGTTGCCAGAAATGGAAGTGGAAAGATGAACAAACACCAGCTTATTCCTTGAATAAGTTGGAGTTTGTAGCAGGTTAAAGGAACCTTGATTCAGCATTGATTAAGGTTTTGTGATTTTGCTTTGTAATTTTTAGATTTTAGATTAGGGTTGCATAATTTGACTTGCCTGATTATATCTATTTATAGTTGTTAGTCTATGCTTCTTTAGGTTTATTTTATCTTTATATAAGCTTGTTAATCTGTTTTACAGCTTAATTCATCATTTAGCTTGGTAAATTTGCTAAATTAGATTTTAAGGGGGTGTTTGGCATTGCCCTGTTCACTATGATCAGGTTGTTGTTTGTGGTTAGAATAGGTTTAGCCAACTTAGTCTAGGTCATTAGAGTCCATTTCAATCACAAAATCCAGGTCTCATCATTGAAATAGTCAAAATCAACAAAACACCCCACAAATCTGTGCACTGTTGTGACTGTGAGATCCTTGAACCCTCATATCATTTCATCTTTTGGTACTTTAGCTTGATTTGGTGTTATTTCATCTTAGTATAACCTTATTAGTTTGTTACATTCATCACAAGTTCACAAAAGTCAAGTTTTAAGTTTTTCACAAAATAGTCAAAGTGTACATTTCAGATTTTTACAAAACTTCAAAGAATTTAATTGAATTTTGTATAAGGTTTCTGAGCTTGAAACTTGTTCCTATTTGTACTCTAACAGCTCATCTTTAAGATCCTTGCTCTCCTTCATTTTTAGTAATTTTATGCTGGGCCCCACTTTGCCCCAAACACACTTGCAGGGGGAGGTCATCCCCTGCACACAGATACTCAGCTCAGACCCCCAACTTCCAAGGTCCCTCATGTACTCAGAAGTGGGTCCCACATAGAGCTTATTGGAAAATCCAATAAGCTCTTCTTTTAGTTTCTAGGCTTGTTTTCAAGATTATACCTCAATTGCTAGGGCTGCTAAGGCCACAAAGTTTGTCCTTTTTTCTGTATTGAGCAAAGTGCTCAATTGGCTTATTCAGCTTTATTTGCTTATTCAGGGGTTTGGACTTGTTTCTTTTGGCTTATTTACTTTCATCCAACATATATCTACCTTAAGCTACCCTTGTCTCAGCTTAAAAGCTTATCTCAAAGCTTTTAGCTTTGACAGTTAACCAAAGTCAACTGCCAAGCTAATAAGCACTTGTTGTGCTTAATTTTGAGTTCCACAAAGTTTGTCTTCACAAAAAGTTTTTTTTTTTAGTTATAAAATAGGTTGGTAAAAGAAAATTCCAGAAAATCAAATTTATTTTTAAGTGATAGTTTCTATTTAATGTAATTTAATTTTAAATTTCATTTTTATATTTTTATTAAGAACTTAGATTTTTTATATTTTTCTTAAATTCCTCTTATATTAAAGTATTTATAGTAATTTTATCAGATTTTTATATAATCATTTGGTATTTATTACATTTAATATTAGTTTTATTAGTAATTAATTAATAATTAAGTTTTAAATAGCATAATTAGTTTTTATTAAGTAAGACCTAGTTTTTATATTTTTTATAGCTTTTATATGTTATAAAACGTTTTTAGAAATTTTTCTAGATTTTATACTGTTCATTTAGTATTTTTAATAATTTAAAATAGTTTAATTAGATAATTAATATTTAATTAGTAATTAATTAATAGAAAATTCACAAAAAGACAAAAATACTTATTTTTAATTTTAAAATTAGTTTTTAGTTATTTTATAATTTTAGAAATTTTATTTTCATTTTTCTAGCACTTAATTAATATTATAATGTATTTAAGTATTTTAAATATTAATAATAAGTATTAATTAGTATTCAATTAATAATAAATAATTAAATAGTGTAAAAGTTTATTTTCTTTTTCTAAAAATTTTCTTTTGTCTTTTAGTTTGTAAAAAAGTCATTTTCACCCCCTGGGGGTTTTCAGATTTCACTTTTCACGTTTTATTTCGTACGTTCGCGTAAATTTAATTTGAACGTATGCGTTTTTAGGTTTTACACGTTTCTGGTTTTTCCAACTTTCCTGTCTTATTCATATAGCTTATTTAAGCTATTTCTTTATAAATTCCTTAGCTTAATCAACCTCAAACCCTTTTCCGTCCATATTCACCCGATCACAAAGCCGTTTGTTAACCATCACACCTCGTCGGGACATAACGACCCGGGGAAACCACTATATTCCACGGAGCATTGACTCTAGGCTGTTTGACCTTTTTGACCATTCCTTGGTCAATTTAGGTTGACCGTTTGGAGCCAATCAAATTTTGGCGCCGCTGCCGGGGAGGTTGTGTGCGTTTTCTAAACGGTTTTTCTGATTAGTGATTTTGGAATTCGTTCCATTGTACATTTATCCATCCTTTGTTCATATTTTCTTATTTTCAAAACAAAACTGTTCCCGAAAACATTTTAAATAAAGTTTTCAACGAACACAAAAACACAAAAACATTTTTCTTCCTATTTGTACAAAATGTTTATCCAAAAACCCAAAAATATTCACCTTTACCCTCTCACATCTTTGATTCTTCATCCCTACCCCTCTGTAAACCTTTGATTCTTTCTATGTCATATCCACACCATTTTGGTTGCCAATGGTGTGGTGGTCCTCATAATGGCGGGAATTGTCCCGGTTGTAGCATGGTAGAGTCAGGAGATGGGTCTGTCTATAACCAAGCTCCCTATCCTTACCATGATACATCTGATTCATCCTACCAGCCACCACATCATGAGATACTGACATATCTGTGTGAGTTTTGTGGTGGTCCTCACCAAGGATTTGAGTGTCAAGCCGGAAACACGTTTGTCTATGAACAGTTTTCCGGTGATGCTCAGAACTTTGGTTATGACCAATATCCATATGATTCACCAGTCCAGACTCAACAGTTTTACTGTTGTGAGTATTGTGGAGGTCCACACACTAGCTCTGATTGTCAAACAGGGAATCCATTTCCTTGTAACAATTACGACTATTCGTTTTCAGACCCACCTCCACAATACCAGATGATCCAAGCAACTCCTCATGATATTGGGCAAGACCTTTTAATAGAGGCTCTTGAGATATTAAAAGAACTTAAGGAGGAGTTGGCTACTTCATCGTTTCAAAGCTCTCGTGAGAAATCTATGGCAGAATTACTTGCGGAAGAACGAGCAGCTAGAAACGAATTGAGCAAGGAAGAATTGCTAGTCTTAGAACAAGCAGCTAAAACACGTGCCATATTTCGTAATGCTGCTCTTTTCGACGATGATAGTGATGATGAAGTCACCCTTGATATTTCTCAATTCTGTAAGGGTTCATCAATTTCATCTATAGCAATTCCTTCCATGGAAAATCGGGGAGAAAATAATGAGACGGAGAAATTACTAGCAGAAGATCAAATGGAACTCGTACAATCCATGAATGCTAGCTCCTCTCCACTCCCTCAGTCTGTTATCACACCCGAAGTTCACACTCACTCTCTAAACATGGGGGATGAGCATCTTAGCACTGTTCCTGATAAGGAATCGGACGAATTAATAAAGTCTATTGTTGAGATCCTTGTCCCAATCCCGAGAGAGTCACAGGGAACTTTGGATCATGTGTGTGATTTACCTTTCCCCATTGAGTGTCCAAAAGATCAATTTGAGACTTTCTCCGATTGTAACGATGATTGTACATCTTATGGAGACATCGAGTATGTTGAGGCGTCAGTTCCACATTCTGATGCTGATCATCTTCTTGAGGAGTTCGCTGATGAACTTGCTCACATCAATCCACTTTCATTTGAAAGTGATGATGGTCTCCTCGATTTCCAAGCCGATCTGGGAGAAATTGAAAGTCTCCTATATCATGATCCGCCACTCACTTCTTATCCCGACAATCCAATAGAGAATGTTAATATCTTTGTTCCCGAAACATTCAATACTACTCTCACCAATCCTCTATTTGAATTCGAATCTGAATTCACTTTGATTTCTGATAATCCACTCTTTGATATTCAGAACGAGGATTGTGATGAGTCTATTCCGGAACATGAATTCACAAATTCACATCTTGTGAATGATTCTCTTCATGAGGAGTTCTCCGGTGAACTCACTCATCATGTCATAACTCCTCCGGAGTTTGATAGCCCGGGGGGAGATGCACTCAATCATGAGAATTTTCAAATTCCCACCCACCCTCCCGGGATGTTTTTGAGCTTAACCTGTGAAATCCAAACTCAGGCTAATGAGCCTCCTCTTGAGGAAGAAGATCAACTCATGATTTTTATCATGATTTTCTTCCTTTTCTTCACCTACAGGGGGACTTCTCTTGTTCTTCACTCCTTCGGGAATGAGGATACCATTTTTGATCCCGGCATTTTCATTTATCATTATCTTGAGCCGGGTACTTATCTCATCGGTGTGGAACTTTCACGTGCTTCAAATGTTTGTCCAAACATCTTGAATGAAAGTCCGATGGAGATTGTTTCTTCCACATCATGCTTCCTCAAGGACAAATGAATTCGGGGTCGAGTCAAGCTAGCGACTCGATAAACAAAAACAGTAGCATGCTTATAGGGTTTTCACCCTAAGTGTGGGGGAGTCCCCCATACTGTGGTTACAAATGAAGTGAAAATACAAAACTGGTGTTTCCACGTTTAGCTTGTAATGTTGCCCTTTTACGTTCAAAGAGTCGGCATAATAGCCGGGACTTTGAATATTGAGGACAATATTCATGCTAAGTGTGGGGGGGGGGGGGGGGGGTATTCTAGTGAATTTTATCACATTTTACTATCTAGTACCCCCGTTTTAGCCAAAATTTCAAATTTTTTCAAAAATTTTTCACTGGTGCTTCAAAATTTTTGTGGTAATCAGTCCGCCAGGTCTAACCGACAAAGGGATTGGCTAATCCAGGAGCAAACGGCTCTTGGTAAAGATATATCAAATCCGTTTATGGCTTGCAATTTGCCCAAAATTGTATGGTACCTCAACTTGCCATATCCCATAAAGCGAATGATTTGGCTAGCCCGCAAGATTATGGCTTGTGGTAAAGGCAGTGGAAAATCCATAATTGGTAATCAGCTCACCAATATGTTGACTATTCCATCAAGAGTTGGCTAGTCCAGAAGCAAACGGCTTTTGGTAAAGACTAATCAAATCCGTTGACAGCTGGTGGTTTGCTCAAAATCACACAGTTATCAGGTGTGCCACAGTTCTTACACCTGGCTACTCCAGAAGTGATGGCTTTTGGTAAAGAGTTTAAAATCCATCAAGTTTTCAAAACAGTTATTGCTAGGGACTAGCAATATTTTAGTGTGGGGGATTGATGAGTGCTCAAACACTCATCATTTTTGGTCAAATCTGAACTGCAAAACATACAAAAACACTCAGAAATGCATCAAAATACTAAAAATATTTCAAAATTGTGTTTTATATGTTTTAGATGCAAAATGAGCAAAAACAGATGAAAAACGTACAAAGTTTGCAAAATTGGCAGTTTCAGTCCCCCAACTTTCATAAAATTACAAAACTAGTCCCTGAGTATTTATTTTGCAAGAAAAATCAACCCAAGTCCTTTAAAAGTCAAAACTTATCAAAAATAGTCCTTGGGTAAAAAGTTTTGAGAATTTACACTTTTGGTCCCCGGAGTTTGGAAATTTGCAAAATTGGTCCCTGGGAATTTATATTTTGGAAAATATCAAATAATGGTCCTTGTAATATTTTTGAATAGTGCCATGTTCAGTCCCTAACTTTTGGTCCTTATGGTTACACTTACTAATTACCAAATGGACACCCTTTATTATATAAGCCCAAAATAACAAAACAAATCCAATCCCAAACTATAAGCCTGATCCAAACATAACACCCCCAAGCCCAAACCATAATCCAGCCCACTCTCCCATTATAAATATAAAAACCACCATGGTCGTTGACCACAGTCAACACCCTCACCCTGTTTACTATTCACCTTCCTCCCTAAACCTTCCCCTAATTTCCAGTAAACCTGCTCCCCCCTCCTCTCCATTTTCCCATCTTTTCACCCACCTTCATTAATATCTTTCACCAACCCAACCAACCTTCCCCCTCCTCATAAAACCCACCCAGTTGTCAAAAAACAGTTTCCCGCCAAAATCCATGTGGAGGGCTAGGATCAAATGAAGCTACAATTGATGGATGGGATATAGTCAAAGGTCAGCAGAGAAGCCTTGGGGACTTTCAAAAAGATAACAGGAAGAGCACATGGACACTTTTTGATTATTATTTTTATTTCTAGTATAAATGTAAGCTTGTGTAAGATATACAAGTATGTAATGTAGCACCTAGTGTAGTTTAGTTTTATCTTTCTGCTTGTAATTTATTTTTAAAAGTTAATGAAAGTTCCACTTTTAGTTTACATCTTATTTCAAGTTTTAATTAAGCATTTTCTCAAAGTTTTATTCCTAAACATATAAGCCATCTAAAAAGTTCTGATAAGCTAAACTCAGTATTTATTAGATAAAAAGAAAGCAAAAAGAATAAAAGAATTCAAAGTCAGAATTGAAAACATATGGTACCTTTACTGTGGGTTGTGGAATGTTTTGGAGGCTGCCAGAAATGGAAGTGGAAAGATGAACAAACACCAGCTTATTCCTTGAATAAGTTGGAGTTTGTAGCAGGTTAAAGGAACCTTGATTCGGCATTGATTAAGGTTTTGTGATTTTGCTTTGTAATTTTTAGATTTTAGATTAGGGTTGCATAATTTGACTTGCCTGATTATATCTATTTATAGTTGTTAGTCTATGCTTCTTTAGGTTTATTTTATCTTTATATAAGCTTGTTAATCTGTTTTACAGCTTAATTCATCATTTAGCTTGGTAAATTTGCTAAATTAGATTTTAAGGGGGTGTTTGGCATTGCCCTGTTCACTATGATCAGGTTGTTGTTTGTGGTTAGAATAGGTTTAGCCAACTTAGTCTAGGTCATTAGAGTCCATTTCAATCACAAAATCCAGGTCTCGTCATTGAAATAGTCAAAATCAACAAAACACCCCACAAATCTGTGCACTGTTGTGACTGTGAGATCCTTGAACCCTCATATCATTTCATCTTTACGTACTTTAGCTTGATTTGGTGTTATTTCATCTTACTATAACCTTATTAGTTTGTTAGATTCATCACAAGTTCACAAAAGTCAAGTTTTAAGTTTTTCACAAAATAGTCAAAGTGTACATTTCAGATTTTTACAAAACTTCAAAGAATTTAATTGAATTTTGTATAAGGTTTCTGAGCTTGAAACTTGTTCCTATTTGTACTCTAACAGCTCATCTTTAAGATCCTTGCTCTCCTTCATTTTTAGTAATTTTATGCTGGGCCCCACTTTGCCCCAAACACACTTGCAGGGGGAGGTCATCCCCTGCACACAGATACTCAGCTCAGACCCCCAACTTCCAAGGTCCCTCATGTAGTCAGTAGTGGGTCCCACAGAGAGCTTATTGGCTTTTTGAAAAGCCAATAAGCTCTTCTTTTAGTTTCTAGGCTTGTTATCAAGATTATACCTCAATTGCTAGGGCTGCTAAGGCCACAAAGTTTGTCCTTTTTTCTGTATTGAGCAAAGTGCTCAATTGGCTTATTCAGCTTTATTTGCTTATTCAGGGGTTTGGACTTGTTTCTTTTGGCTTATTTACTTTCATCCAACATATATCTACCTTAAGCTACCCTTGTCTCAGCTTAAAAGCTTATCTCAAAGCTTTTAGCTTTGACAGTTGACCAAAGTCAACTGTCAAGCTAATAAGCACTTGTTGTGCTTAATTTTGAGTTCCACAAAGTTTGTCTTCACAAAAAGTTTTTGTTTTTAGTTATAAAATAGGTTGGCAAAAGAAAAATCCAGAAAATCAAATTTATTTTTAAGTAATAGTTTCTATTTAATGTAATTTAATTTTAAATTTCATTTTTATATTTTTATTAAGAACTTAGCTTTTTTATATTTTTCTTAAATTCCTCTTATATTAAAGTATTTATAGTAATTTTATCAGATTTTTATATAATCAGTTGGTATTTATTACATTTAATATTAGTTTTATTAGTAATTAATTAATAATTAAGTTTTAAATAGCATAATTAGTTTTTATTAAGTAAGACCTAGTTTTTTATATTTTTTTTATAGCTTTTATATGTTATAAAACATTTTTAGAAATTTTTCTAGATTTTTTACTTTTCATTTAGTATTTTTAATAATTTAAAATAGTTTAATTAGATAATTAATATTTAATTAGTAATTAATTAATAGAAAATTCACAAAAAGACAAAAATACTTATTTTTAATTTTAAAATTAGTTTTTAGTTATTTTATAATTTTAGAAATTTTATTTTCATTTTTCTAGCACTTAATTAATATTATAATGTATTTAAGTATTTTAAATATTAATAATAAGTATTAATTAGTATTCAATTAATAATAAATAATTAAATAGTGTAAAAGTTTATTTTCTTTTTCTAAAAATTTTCTTTTGTCTTTTAGTTTGTAAAAAAGTCATTTTCACCCCCTGGGGGTTTTCAGATTTCACTTTTCACGTTTTATTTCGTACGTTCGCGTAAATTCAATTTGAACGTATGCGTTTTTAGGTTTTACACGTTTCTGGTTTTTCCAACTTTCCTGTCTTATTCATATAGCTTATTTAAGCTATTTCTTCGTAAATTCCTTAGCTTAATCAACCTCAAACCCTTTTCCGTCCAGATTCACCCGATCACAAAGCCGTTTGTTAACCATCACACCTCGTCCGGACATAACGACCCGAGGAAACCACTATATTCCGCGGAGCATTGACTCTAGGCTGTTTGACCTTGTTGACCATTCCTTGGTCAATTTAGGTTGACCATTTGGAGCCAATCAATACGACATACGAAATAAGACATTGTTTTAACATGTTTAAGCCATATTATATGGCATACGATATTACATAATAAAGTCTAAAGAAATTAGATCTTAATCTGCATTAGTTGCCCCAAAAAGATGTTGTACGCCCCCTTCCTTCTATTCTTTGTGTTGTTAGTCCTACTTCTGAATTTTCCACCACTAACTGCTAACCTTTTCCATCACTTTGCACTTGCAACATGCTCCTTTGCCTGCTCTTCCTTCTTGTTTCCAATCTCTTCTCTTATCAACTTCTGCAACTCTTCCTTGTTTGTGTGTTTCTTTGCAAACTCAAGTGCTTCTTCATTTATCATTTCTCGGTGATTGTTCAGTTCATGCGTTAACATCTTGGCTGCAAACTTGATTCTCATTCTTATTATCTCCAACTGCTGATCTTTTCCTTCTTTTGGAAATTCAAAGTTCCAGTTCTTCAAAGTTTCTCCACCATAGTGCTCCATATGCATCATTACGAAAATACCACAATCAATGACATTCTGTGTTGTTCCCCACTTTAGCTTCATCACTGTTGTCTTTTTTTTCGCTATGTCAGATGCTTTTTTATGCTTGTGGGATTCCAGATATCTTGAAAACAGTTTTTTCTACACAAAATAGAAAATTCATTTTAACAAAGACAATTCATTATCTCATATGCCGAAGGCGTTTTCTGCGGCTTTGCCGCAGAAGACGCCTTCGGCTACAGCTAAGCCTAAGGCTTAGCTGAATAAGACCCTTCAATGTAAATTTATAATATCTAATCACTTACCAGAACATCACATTGTTTTTATTTTTTATATCATATATGATACTTGATTTTCTTTTGTATTTTTTATAGGTTTATCATATATGATAATTCACATGTTTTTTCAAATCATTTGTTGTATCATATATGATACTTGATTTTCTTTTGTATTTTTTATAGGTTTATCATATATGATAATTCACATGTTTTTTCAAATCATTTGTTAAATCACATGTGATACTTTTTTCCCCATATATGTGATAGTGAAAACACAATAATAAATCAGTACGCGTCGTTACTTGAGCATAATCTGTAATTACTTACCAGAATATCACATTCTTTCGAGTATTTTGATTCATACGTCGCCCCTGAGTTGGAGTTGTCAAGGATGATAGAAGTACCTTTGACTAGATTGAAAACAACCAGATAAAAGTGTTCATGTGCAATTATTGGGAAGAATGCCTGTATAAATAGATTAAGAACAATCAGATTCATTTTAATACAAGTAAAACTTTTTTCATAATAAGTCAAATTATTTTTTTACCAATTCCACATGATCCATTGATTTATCTTCTGGATTGCCTTTAAACACGGTTGTCAAGTTTGCACAAAACTCTTCATACTGATTCTCTTCATCTTCCTTTTTTGCTTGCACTATTTGTGTTGTCTGTTTTTATAAATCAACATATGTTAAAGAAACAAATTTAAGATTTTAGCAATTAAGTTCTAATTTTTAGGTAACTTACAAGTATTCCCGTGTGAAAATACTGTTTGATCTTTCCTCCTCTATTGTTGATTGTTTCTTCATAGCTTAAAATACAAGCAAAGTTGTCGATTACACTAGAGTCCACTTTTAATTGTGGTGCTAGTGTTTGCATGTTGTCTCTGAGTGTTGCTGCGCCCCATGCCCATTCTGTTTGAAATATAAATTCGCTACACAAATAGATAAAAGCATAGTTAGATATATTTTTAGCACAATTTCACACTTTTTATTCATTTGATTCTTTAATAGTATAAAGCATGCTTACTATGGATTTCCTTGCATGGAGAATAGAGCATTGGTTACCGTCAATTCATCTGGCTGAGATGGTGTATTTATGACAGTTTTCTTGTTCATATATGGTGAAACCAGATATCTTGAAGGCTTTTTTGCTCTTTTTTCAAGTCGCTCTTCTTCCTCTTTAGCTTCTTCAGCAACTTGATTTCTCGTCCTTTTTGGATTCTTTGGTGTTTCAATTGCAGCCGCTTTTTCAATCATTGGTGTTTTTTCTTTTGCTACCGTGTCAGTTTGAACTGCAGGTTTGTTGCTAACTGGGCTTATACCAAGACTGAAAGTTGGTGGTGAAATTGATTTCATTCTTCTTGTTGTCATTTTTTGTTGTGGTGAGGTGGATTTTCTTGCTGTGGTTTTTTTCGATTTCTGTTGTGATTGATTAATCTTTTCCAAATTTTCTTGTGCTTGACTAAAAAAGGCTTCATAATTATCATCCACAGCGAAATAGGCATCTAGGTCATCTCCTCCTGTCATAGATGATGGTTGTTCTTTTTCCAAAATCTTGATTGATGCCTTGTTTTTTTAGTGTCTCAAAAGAATCAATTGGGCTTCCCTTTAACTTCTCAACTGGTTTTTCTATCTCCTTTTCCACTTCTGTTTCCTTCTCAACCGGAACTTGTTTTTCCGTCTCCAATTCTGTTTCCATCTTATCCTCTTCTTCCCTATGTTCTTTTTCCTCTATTTTTTCTTGTTCAACACCTGTTTTCTTTTCATCTTCAGTCTCACTCTCTTCTTCACTGCCACTCTCTTCTTCACTCTTTTCTTCCTTTTGCATTGTATTTTTCTTCTCACGTTCTTCATTTTCAATCCCACTCTCTTCTTCACTTTCATTCTCTTCGTCACTTCCATTCTCTTCTTCACTCCCGCTTTCATCTGTAGTATGACTGACATTTTCTTCTTTTCTATCTTTAGATTTATCTTCCTTATCCTTCTCATTTTCATCATCACTTCCATGATCACTTCCATCATCAGTGTCTCCATCATCACTGTTGCTTTCTTCACTATTTTCTTCTTTTTCTTCATCAATATAAATGTCTATCTCTTTGAACATTGATTTGTATCTTTTACATAAGCCTAACAACTGCTTGTCTCCTTTGAACTTAATCATACCCTCCCTCATCGTCTCAGCTAGCTGTTTCCTTTCATCTATTATGATTTCAAACTTCTCTTCTATTCTTTCAATAAACTCCTGTAAAATTAGTAATATGTATTAGTTTTTTTAATCTATATTTAACTTCATATGTGATATTTTTTATTTTACAAAAACATTTGAAGTATCATATATGATAATTCACATGTTTTTTCAAATCATTTGTTATATCATATATGATACTTGATTTTCTTTTGTATTTTTTATAGGTTTATCATATATGATAATTCACATGTTTTTTCAAATCATTTGTTATATCATATATGATACTTGATTTTCTTTTGTATTTTTTATAGGTTTATCATATATGATAATTCACATGTTTTTTTCAAATCATTTATTCAAGGCGTCTTTAGCCAAAGGCATTGACTATGGCTAAGCCGCAGGCATAACCTTCGGCTATAGCCGAAGGCTATGCTGCAATTTATAACACAATCAATTTATATAGCAATCAAAATAGAAGGTAAAATTAACCTCTATGGTTTCTGGTCTCTTTGGTGGCAATGGTTCATCGTACACATCATTTCCCTTGTATAAATTGAGACCTGTTTGCTCTTCGTCTGGATCAAATTCTTCGTGATGATCAAGCTTCCCCAGGCATTCTTCCTTCATTTCCATCCCAATCCTCTTCCTCATTGCTTGCGTGTTCCAACTTCTCAGTGCTGGACGATGACGCATAACTTGAAATGCTGGGAAGTTTGTTGAGTCCAAGTACAACAGCTTTTTCATACAAAAAATAAATTTGTGTTAGATTGTAATATTTGTATAGTATTGAATCACATTTGATAAATGTATAGAAACATGTAGAACAACTTACGCATAGGAAGGTTGCTGGCCCATAAAAGTAGTCACCAATCTTCACCTTTTCCCAATTCTGCTTACTTGTTTCTAAGCAATCCATTATGTATCCATACCAGTCGATATCTGAAATTTCATCACTTTCTTTGACATGTTTTAACACTGTGTTAAACACCTTTTCACCATTATCAACTTTTCCCATCGTGCTAGCAAAGAGTGTCAAGAAGTTTATTGTGAAGATGAAATTAGCATTGAATGTGCTAGATATCTCCGTTGATATTGCAGCTGGTGTGATTTTGTTCACTTGAGAGTATTGTTTTTCCCATTGTTTGATGAAAGGATCGTCATGATCTCTTTCTTCTAGCTCTTCCAATTTGTTTGCTCCCATTGGCACACCAAGCATGTCATTGATTTTTTGTCTTGTTACCTTTATTGAGCCCTTCTCTAATCTCAATTCCATGCTTGGTGGATGGAATTTATCAACCACGTGGTATATCAAAGCACTTGGAAGTTCAGTTATAGGGAAGTTTATGTATCTCTCGAAACCAATATCTCTGAGACATTTCTTTCTTAGTTCTGTTAAACCAGCCATGGCATCAGACATGGCTTTCGGTGATGACCTTGTAATGCAGGTTGGGTATATCACCTTTTTGGTTGCTTTTCTTTGTTTTTCTTTTTTCGGTTTTTCCTTTTTGGCCTTGACAACCTTGCTTTCCTTCTCCTCCTCGTCCTCATTCTCTTCGTCTGCATCATCTTGTTTTTCTTTAATTTCTATTTTTCTCTTTTTTGTTCTCTTTTTCTCTTCCTGCTGTGTTTCGCTTCCTTCCTCCTCCTCCTCTTCACGCTCTTGACTACTTTCTGCTTCTTCATTTGTTTTTTTAGTGTTTTGCCTTTTCAAACTCTTAGAAGATGTAGCAGGTTTTGCTGCTTCTTTTTTTGTTTTCTGTGCACGCCCTCTTGTCATACACTTTGTCTTCACATATCTCTTTTTTTCTCTTTGAACAACTTCTTTTTTTATTTCCTTCTTTTTTGGCTCTGGATTCTTTTTGTTGTTATCATCTTCCTCCCTTTCTATTTCCATGTCTTCTACATCTTCTATATGTACTGCAAAAAAATATTAAAATTTTATCACATGTGATAAACCAATAACAAATACAAATAAAATCAAATATCATATGTGATAAAGCATGTTATTTGAAAAAAATATGAAATATCATATATGATAAAGCATTTAAAATATACCTTTTGCAGCTTGTCTTTCTTTTGCGGATGACTTTAAGAACGGCAATGTTGTTATTACTTTTTCCACCTCATCTGTTTCCTTTGCTTTACCTTTATGTACATGTTTAAAACACGCATGTTTAGTAATTATGTTCAAGTAAACCAATTAAGATACATTACCAGTTTTTTTTTCGAAGGCTTAGCTGCATTGATAGCCTTCGGCAAAGCCGAAGGCTATCACTGCAGTTAAGACAAGTGTTTTTTTTTCAATATCATATGTGATAAAATGCATTCAATATCAACTTAATCTATTTATAGGTGAATATTTTTGATATATCATATGTGATAAAATACAGACTAAGCAGCATCCTATGGCTTTTTCTATTCCAAAGTCGTAGTGTTTGTGTATGCCAAAGGCATTTACATATATGCCGCATCCTATGCCTTTGTGTATGCCAAATGTGTCTTCATTTAAGCCGAAGGCGTCTTCTGCGGCTTAGCCGCAGCCAACACCTTTGGCATAGCTGCAGAAGATGCCTTCGGCATTTCCTTCTTCTGCGGCTTAGCTGCAGCCAATGCCTTCTTCTGCGGCTTAGCCGCAACGAACGCCTTTGGCATAGCCGAAGGCGTCTTCTGCGGCTTAGCCGCAGAAGATGCCTTCGGCTTTTCCTTCTTCTGCGGCTAAGCCGAAGGCTTAGCCGCATAAGACGCCTTGAGTAAATGCTTCTAATATGTTTTTTTTATTTCAACATCCACTTATTTAGTATGTTAACTTTGAAAACCTAATTTCTAGTTACTTATTTCTTCACAGAATCACAATAACTTGCATAAACATTCAATAATCAATGTAAATTCATAACATCTTCAGTATACTCTCTATACATAGTACGCATCAATATTTAAAACATATATGATAGCAAGAGATAGTAAATTTGTTGTTTGAAATGTATAAGTATACCTTTAATCGGTTTTTTAACCGTATTTTTGTTCTTCTTTTTCTCCGCCATTTTCTGTGCTATATCATCTCCGCCGCTTTCCGCCATTTTTTTCCGGTGAGATTTTGGTAGATCTGGTGTTTTATAGGGTTTGATTTTGATCGGTTTGAATATGCGTGAGTAGTGTGTGTTTTTAGTGTGTGTTTGGTGAGCGATTTTGTGAGGAAATGAAAATGCGTTAGTGGTGTTTGTTGGATGTGTGATTTTACTTAATTGCCCCTCCGTGTTTTTTAGTAGTAGTATCTGTTTTGATCTCAACCATTGATCAAAAGTAAATCAATAGTCCATATTTGTCCCTTGGTATGTGAGTAAAGTATGGTTTTTGAAATAACTCAACTCCCCCAAAACCCCGAGAAGCATATACAACATTTTAGCCAAAACTTAGCATACAAAAGGTCGGTGTGTGACTAGTGATAAAACTAATCCATTAAGTCATAAAACTAATCCATTACATCATAAGTAGTTAAGTACTACTCAAAAGACCCTGTGTACACCATTAAGGCCAAAAGATTGCCAGCATTCAACTCTTGGAAGCGTGAACAAAAAAATGGGCTACACAATCGAGTGGGAACGACAAACAAGTGAATGCGGCTTGTAAATACATCATAACTTTACTAATACGGCTTTCATCTGGGTAATATTGAAAATTAATCCATGATCTGATGAAGGAAATCCCAGTACTTGTTAAGCATGTGATCTTTGGGTATCACACGTTTCCATTGCCCTGTAACAAATATCGCATATGCATCCGCTGCATACCTGTACAGAATGCAAGTTTTAAAAACAATAAGAAAGTACTAGATACAAATGATAAAGAGAGGGAGGGAACTTACTTCCCAACACCATATAGTTGAGTGATGTGTGTCCAATCATCATATAAATATCCTGCAGAGAAGTTTTGAATCCGATCCGTCTTTGTATTTTGAAGTCCAAGTGGTGTTATAAGCTTTATAATCTCATCTGCCGGAACCACTAAAGCAGTCGCTGCATCAGGGACTAAGTTAAAGAACTCAAATATCACCTCTTTAACCTACATAACAAGTGAAACCATAGTTACAAATTACAGAATACCTATTGAATTTGAGTTTCAGCCACAGACTCTGATTTAGAATAAATCATGAAAATACAAAGAACATAGGAGTGTAACTCTTACAAATTAAGAATTTAGTATAAAAACCGAGGTAAATATTTTAGGATTAAAAGGGCAAATTTGCCATAAAAAATATATGAAAATAGCAAATTTGCCATCAAGTCTTTTAAGTTGCTGACTAAAGGGCAAAATCTGGAAACAGGTAATCTTGCACAAGTTTGGTTCAAGCTAATAATTTTTATTACATTCAGCGATAAAACTAAATCTACCGTTAAAAGGTGGTTTTGCTAATAAATTAATGTGAATTACACATCCAGCTTTGGATATGATAAGCAACAGAAAATCGCTCTCAAAAAGCAGAGTTGCTAATAAACATATACTATAATTCACCCACAAACATAGAAGTATCTCAAGCCTATACGAAAACGTATGACTAACCATTAGAAAACAACGGCAACTGGGTCAAGTGAGTCAAAAGTCACCCGAACAAAAGTTTGATCCTTTACAAAAAAACCAGCCAACTGTTTCATACCAACCCAATATAAAAGCAACATACTTTTTTTTTCTTTTTTTTTTTTTTTTTCCGGGAAAATATAATATATAGGATAAGTCAAAATTTTGAATGTCACCAAAACAAGCTTTTTATGCATAAAAGCTACATTTATTTGACCCAACCCTTTCAAGCCAAATTTCATAACAAAATTAGTTAATGGCAAACTAGTCTGCGCTTATCTCTTCCCTTAAACAAGAAAGCTAGTAAATGCATCATATATAAGAACACAAGGAAGTTAATGGCAAATTAGTCTGCGTTTGTCTCTTCCCTTAAACACTTTTTGACCCATTCTCTACATATAGGACTGCACAACGACTCTCAAGTTATATAGTCTAATCACAGTTAATTTCAAGTAGAACCTTTTAATTTTAGTACAGCTTAGGGTTGAGAAGCATTATCATTGTGATTCACAGTAACCATAACTGAATTCTCATGCCATATATGTCCAAAAGTTTGTCTTTCGAGTTTACGTTGGTAAGCATATGTGAACCTGTCCATAGACACATTTTTACTGGTGGATAATAAATTAACTCTCTCAGTAAGTGGCAATTAAGAACTCTTCAAGAAGTGGATCGCAAATTTGCTCTCTTTATATATTTAGAATGGCAGATTTGCCTCTTTAGCCTTCATGTATCACAGAAAAGGAAAAACTTACAGACTGATAAAAGGTATTACACGATGTCACAATAATAAGGATTTGAAAATGTTGAGGGGGAAGCTTCCCATGCCCTAAACCCGACCATGCAATTAGAGGAGTAGTAATACATTACAGTGAACATTTTGAAAATCAGCAGCACTTAAGAAAAAAGAGACCAGTGCCTAGACTTTAATAGTAATGGTAACATATGTTGGCAATCAAAACAAGACAATATTTGAAGAAATGTTTGGAAAATAACCCCCAAGCTTAGCTTTTATTTTCCATTAATAATCAGTGCTTCATTCATGTAGTGGTTTACAGAGCATAAAAGCGAGTCAAGAGATGATGTTACAATTTTGCAAAGATTAATGAGTTTGAAAATGCAATTAATACTATAGCAAGTTATGTTTGGCGGAATGTAAAGCATGTGCATTATCAAATAATGAAAAAAAGTAAAGAAGGCTGACCTGTTTACCCTGCGTTTTATTTAGAAGTATACAGATGACGACAATCCTCCAAGGATCATGGAAATGATTCTCTTGGATGAGATGATGAATGGATTCTGGAGGAACCCATGTGTTATCTGGAGTCCTCTTTTTGTAGGCTTCGTCTCGTTTTTGTGCAGCGGTAAAAGTAACTTTGTCTTTTGCTTGAGGTTTCTTTTTAACAGCTGCAATTGGTTTTGCTATTGCGTTACCAGCATTGCCATTTTGAAAGTATGGTGACACCTTTACCTTTGTTGTCTTCTTTGTCTTCATTTTTCGATCATTGACACAAGCCACATCTTCTAGTTTTACTACTTCCTTCGGGGGGAAGTAAGGCGACACCTTCTTTGCCTTAGCCTTGGCCTTCACCTTCTGATCACCAACAAAGCCTTCATCCTCTTGTTTTAGAACTGTCTCAACGGGGAAGTACGGTGACACCTTCACGACAGAATCACCAGCAACAAAAGACATTGCTGCTGCTTCTTCCTGTTTTGGTGCCGTGGTGTTTGAGAAGTAGGGAGATGTCTTCCTCACATTCACGGCGGAATCACCAGCAACAAAAGACGTTGCTGCTGCTTCTTCCTGTTTTGGTGCCGTGGTGTTGGAGAAGTAGGGAGATGTCTTCCTCAGCTTCACGGCAGAATCACCAGCAGCAAAAGATGGTGCTGCTGCTTTTTCCTGTTTAGGTGCCGTGGTGTTGGAGAAGTAGGGAGATGTCTTCCTCAGCTTCACGGCAGAATCACCAGCAGCAAAAGATATTGCTGCTGCTGCTTCTTCTTGTTTCGGTGCCGTGGTGTTGGAGAAGTAGGGAGATGTCTTCCTCAGCTTCACGGCAGAATCACCAGCAGCAAAAGATGGTGCTGCTGCTTTTTCCTGTTTCGGTGCCGTGGTGTTTGAGAAGTAGGGAGATGTCTTCCTCACCTTCACGGTGTTATCATAAACAGCAGAAGTATCTACTTTTAGTAGCGGTGCTGCTCTGTTCTGAAACTCTTGTTTTAGATCAGCTGTAACAGCGTAAAAAGGTTGTTGTTTGTTGTCGAGTGATTCATTGGAAGGGAAGTAGGGTGAGGTGGTTACGATGGGTTTGGTGTTGTGATAAGTAATTGCGGCATCGTTATGATTAGTATCATTGGGAAGTGGTTTGTTTTGCTTAGGTTTGTATTCGAAATGAGCAAACAGGTTATCAACATCAACAGTTGCATCATCCAACCCCCTTTTTCTATTGTTCTTCTTCCTCTCATCCTAATTTTATAAATAGTAGTACTATTATTATTATTCTAACAAAAAAAAAAAAAAAAAAAAAAAAAAAAATCCGCAAAGAGAAAGGAAATGAAAATACTACCTTGGCAGGAAGACCGATGACACACTTCAACTTAATAGTTTTAGTGTTAATATTGTTGTTCATCATCTGGCAGTCTGTGATGCAAATGTAAGCACAATTAATTAATTAATTATAATACAAAAACAAATAAAAAGAGATCAAAGTAAGAAAATTGATGATAATTGAAAAAAGCTACATACCCTGTTGGTTGGAGCTGAATTCTTAGCTGCAAAATGAAAACCCTAATTTTATTTTTGATTTGATTATTATTATTTGTGCCGGCGGTGAGTCGGAGCCTTTTCCCTCCACTTTACTAAAAAACAATCATAAATTGCCCCCCTTCTTACCGCCCGCGTAACCTTTTACCTTGAGTAACCAAACTTTCATATTTGTTCTAGTTAAACTGTAACTTTTTATTTTATTTTATTACGGTATTTCAAAAGGAAAAATCATTTGTAGGCCTAAGTAATGAACTTAAGAATAGACCTACAAATATGATTAATGTAATTCAAAATTGATTGATGAATATGAGGAGAGAGAAAAAGTATTTTTAATACTTGTCAAAATGTGAATGGAGTAGGCCTATTTGTAGGTCTATTTCTTTGAAAAGTGTTCTATTTTTAGTTAAAACGAGTGGGGCAGCTCACGCGTTGCTGCGGGTCGTTGTGTTGTTAAAACGAAGCTGCTCATCTTTTATTAGGCTACTAGCAGTGGTGACCTATATTGCATCTTTTTTCCGGTTGACACCTCGGCTTTCTCTCTCCTCAACCCATATTCACCTCTCTCATCACATTGGCAACCCATATTGCATTTTTTTTTAACACAAACACAAATTTTATTAATAAAACATAAATATTACATAAAGCCTCAAGTCACTCCTACACAAATTTTATACATCAGCCTCAAGTCACTACACTGACTAGTGCTTGTGGCAGCTCAAATAAAAAGAATTATTGCCACCTGTAGACTGTAGTCCATTGTCATGTTCTCACAACAAATTCTCAAATAAAAAGAATTATTGTCACTCCTACCCATATTTCATTCACCCATTGTTCTCACAACAAATTCCATAAACTCATAAAACTAAGCTGCTTTCTTAAACCCCTTCTCAAAAGTCAAAAGTCAAGTTTTAAAGTCAATTTCAAGATCATATTCTCAAATTTGAAGTGGGGTTTTCTTTAAGGTTGATTGTGGTGCCACTATGTATTGCTTCCATGTGGTTAACTTTGACTAACCATGAAGAAAATTGAAATATATGGAAACTTGGAGTTTAGTAGTGTCAAGGGTCTCAAGTAAGTTTGCTTCAAAATCGATCGTGTAAACGAACGATTTGTGTTTTCAAGTGACCGGCGATCGATATTGTGTTTAATGCCACAGTGGGACGATCGATATTGGAAATCGATCGCTCGATCCCCTCGATCGATTATTTCCGAGCCACTGCTACTAGCCTTAGCACTTCCTCAAATTGCATTTTAGTAAAGTAAACCGACACAACTCTTTATACAGATTTCTTTTCATAAATTTGAGAATAACAACAAATGGCTGCTCATTTTGTATCACAACGGTTCAACATAATAGCCTTGAATTGAATTGTAGAGATCCGACTTACACAATTTTACTTCCACTGAAATATTTCTTAGGACTTGCTACCTAGACACCTTAATTGCAGCAAGGAACTGATCTAAACGACACTTAAAGCAGGTAGCACAGCCGAATACAAATTCTCTTTAGAAGTAAACATAAATAAGTTTCTACTGTTTGGTCAATCTAGTTTTGCATATGATTAACCGAATATTGGTTGAACCATTATACCAATTAACAATTGGATCGAGTCAAAAAATTCAAAACACGCCCAAAATACCCTTAAATTGAGCGGTGAAAACAGTAATAAACATCCCTAAATTCAGGAATAAAAACTCTGAAACACCCCTAAATGCATTAGTAAAAAACTATCCCAAACGCCCTTTATTAACTTAATGATTCTCAAACAAAAAACAAACCCAAACACCCCCTAAATTCAACGATGAAAACAATCCCAAATACCCATAAACAGTCCCCTAAGAGAGTGACTGATGAATGTTTCCAAAGAAATTAACATTCTGGTGTAGCTGTGTACCTAGAGTCATTCTGAGGCCATACATTCTGGCAATAATCTTGTTCTACATTGCGAGTTGATGTAGCCATCTTTGAGGTAGTAGCCCACCCCATCTGCAATTAATATATATTTCTCCCATCCTTGCCAGTCTAGTCTTACCAGGAAAATGTATCTTTGAAAGAGCATAACCGTATTATATATTTGTATACTTGAACAGTAAGCTTCAAGGTAGCACCCCTGTAGCTCATCACCTTTCGCCGGTAATGGCTTCTGTGGTTTGGAATAACAGTCGATGTAAGCACATGAATTATGAGAACACCTGAAACATATTTTTTTTTTACCTTATTTGCGCAATGGGCCAAATAAAAGAGGCTAAAATGGTGTTTGGGAATGGGGATCGCATATTTTTTCGGCTCATTGACTTGGTGCTTTTTACAATGCACTAAGCGCTTTGTAGCATTTGAATTGCTATTGGCATTTGTTTTGATCAAATAAGCACTTATGAATAACCAAACTACTGGGACTGCTTATTTCAAAGTTTTCAAATGCCACAAATATAAGCTGAAAAAAATTCAATCGAAGCACCTACTAAATATCTTTGACATACCTACTAAACAACAAATGGATGGCAATGGTTCACTAAACAACAAATGGACATTCAAGTCAAGTCCGACTAATGACTACATATGTAAGCGATAATAAGCTGATCTGCCTAGCGACATCTTCCAAATCATGACCCAACGTAATAACAATAGCACAATAAAAGACTACAACAAACAAACCTGAAGAAACTCTATAGATAAGTAATATGCTTGCTTCACATTTATCTTTTCATGGTGTGCATGTTTTTTTTTTTTTTTTTTTTTTTTTTTTTTTTTTTTGAACGGCAAAGAGATAAATATATATATAAGGAACAAAGCTACTAGCAAGGAGCTAGAAGCAAAAAAAGTACAGACTAGACAATTACATGAACTAGACTCCACCCGAGGCTTTAACTGCGAGACCTACAAAAGGGATGAAAAAACTCTAGCCAATTACAGGAAACCCGAGACTAGAGAAAAAACCACACTCAATGAGGCCGAGCCACCGGTTTTCACTCCGGAGTATTTTTGATGAAGACCCAAACAAGCCCCAAGGATAAAAGAAAAAAGAAACAAAGAAGCTAATGTTCTGAACAGAAAACAAAAGCTTGAAACACCAATTAACAACCTTTACGAACCTGCAAGCAACAAAGGATTTTTCAGTCATTCAACGTGGCATTCCAATTAACTGTGAATTTACCACAAATATAAGTTGTAGACTTGTAGTAGAGTCTATCCTAATTAAGAACAATTAAAAAAGAGATATGCAACCTTTTAACTTTATTCTATCTACTTTCCGAAACACAATTAAAAAAATAAAATAAAAAATAAGCAATTTGAAGTGTTTGCTTATAAGCTGAATATGAAATTACCAGAATGATTATAAAATATCTTCAATACATTAGGTGAATTCCCAATTGGGTTAGTTCCACGAAGTGTAACTCCATCAATATCAAATGCAATCCCAAATGAACCACTGTTATAAATTAATAATACATTAATAGGTTTTTACGGGGTGTGTTTGAATTTCTGATATAGTTCTGATTACGTCTAATTTTTTGGCTCGAAGGAACAGACCCCATAATCATTTTGTTTAAATTAATGAGCTTCATATTAGTTGCAAGAACACGTATTATCTATGTGACTTGTGTTGTCATGCCAAAATGTATCTGTTGTTTAAAAAAAAAGTCACATGTTGGACAAAATGGAACCTAAAGATAACAATATAAACAATGAACGACACAACAAGAATTTCAAAGCATATCATATTTATCTTGTATATAGATAACATACCTGAATACAATGTACGTTAGCATATCATTTTCTTTGGAGAAAATATTCCATTTTTTCCTTGTGGCCGATGTATCTGATATCAATGCACCACCACTCGTACGTCAAAGACCAGACTTTCATTTTTTGCTGCACGAAATAGTTAAAAACTTGTCAGTTATTCAGAGGATCAGCACAAAAAGAAATAAAAATATAGCAATTGTCAGTTGTTGGGTTTATGTTTGTTTGTTTTACATTGCTGAACAACCTGCATAGCCTATCAAAGCAGCGCGGGTTACACATTATCAAAGCTATACCAAATGACTGGTGAGGTAGTTTATCCAAAAGCAATTTTTTAACATGTAAAGACATCTTTAAGGGCCGCTCTAAATAAGCTATCCAAAGAGCCTTGAATACTATGTTTCCAATGCTAAATGGCTGTTGAAATAGGCTATTCTAACAACTCTTAATCTACCGAACCCCTAACCTACATTTTGGCCTGTTCATAATCTAGAGTCTAAACTCGTATCAAAGATTTATTGTGTGTATTTATTTCCTCAGAGGGTTGATCTCTTTATTTTTTTCTTCCGCATGATGTTAATTTATTTGAAGACAACTTTTATTAGCAACATGCTTATTACTTATTTTTAGTATATAGTTAAGAGGCATGTAAGAGCACTCTATCTAGTCTATAATCACATCGATATTCAAATGTCACAATATACTAATCTATATACATCATGCCCTGCCACACCAGGTGCTTGTACTCCATTTCACTCTAAATCATTCTACTCAGTAATATCACTACACACTATATATTCAAACTTAACACATATCAGATTCTAGGCCAATTTTATCAGGTTCCTTTATAGAAGAAGGGGGTACTGTACCTCTGAAGCACCTAAAAAGAATTTTACTATTTGCCTTATGTGTGATATTTAGTTTGTTTAGAAACCTTTAAAACCACTTACTTTCATCGACACATTTTTTTCTGTAGAGCCCCAATTTTTTCTTGACATTAAAACCAAAGTACTCGGCAACAAACTTTCTCCAAAACTAAGTGTTGTTCTCCTGCAAATATGAGAAAGAAACAAACCATCAGCCGACTTAAACTGAGCTAACTCAACCGGAGACGCCAATCTCAACCCAGATCTGTGAAGTATATTGTAAATTTCCTTTTCACCTAAATGACACACAAAGCGAATCCAAAAGTTTAATGAATGCAAATCCAAAAGTAGCATGTGACACGTTCGCGCAAACCATATCCCACTTTCCTCGTCGACAACCTAAAAACCTAAAGGCAAAGGTAAAAAGGTTTAATGAATGCAAATCCAAAAGTGGCAAAATCCAATGCAAAGTCAAGGTGCATACCACATCCGCTAATAAAATAAGGCATATAATATTAATATATCTACATTATCTATGAAAGAAATAAGGTAAACCAAACACACCCTTAATCCTATGTACTCATACACACAAATTTTAGCAGCGACATAATAGAGGCGATTGTATCAATGAAGAAAATATATAACATGTAAAAAAGAATCAAAAGTAGGCCCATTTTAGGTTTACTCCTTTTAATAATCGATCAATGTGGTATGATGCATAAAATATAGTATCCATAAAGGGCGTAAGAATCTAAACTGATGCCAGGTACTAACCTTTCTTACTTTCCATCTTGCTGTTGACGACTGTAGCTTCGATGTTGATGACGCCACTGAAGAAAACACCTGGAAGTTGGAAAAGTGGTGCCGTGATATCAATTCAAAGCTTACATTATAGTTCAAGAAGCAACAAACTGATACACTAAGGCATACTAAAACTTCAAAATTACCTTTTGTTTGCCGTCGTTTGTTTTCCTCTCTATTAGAGAAGGAGCCAACACTGTAATGTGTTTAGAGTCGTTAACCCAAAAACCATCCCCTGGCACACTCCACAGCTGAAATCCAACCAAAATTTGAAAAATACAGAGTGCACCTGCAAGTCTGCAACCTACATACTTTAGAAACTATTTCAACAATATATAATTAAAGCGAGAAGAAGCACATAATGTACCTCCAACCTATAGACTATTGTTATCTCAAATTGCTGCATCTTGGTTATACTTGATGTATTCGAGTGTTTTCGTCAGCAGCCTAAAAAGTTCAACGCAAAGTTAACTGTTTAATCAACACAAATCTAAAAGTCACAAAACCCAGTGCAAGGTTAAGGTGCATACCTCAAATGTTTCTATCAAACATCATCTTTTGTTATTTATATCAACAAAGCAACCATCATCAGAGGCCATAATAAGCCTGCGCAGAACGCGTTGTCAAAAAAGTGTGGCTCAGATTTGCAAATACAAATATTTCATTATTCCATACAACATGATAAACAAAACCCATAAATCTTTTAAGCAACTGATTACCGATAAGCATACTGTTGATACAAAAGTTGGGCTTACCTTGTTTGGACTCCTGCTCTCGTACCAATTAGAACTTTAGTGCTTATGAAACCTGCGCACTAAGAAAGCAAACAACACCGTTAGGCTTATCGTGGAATTGTCTCCCACGATTAGACTCCGGCGTGAGAGTAAGTAATCGGTTTAGGGTTTAGTTGAAGAGTTAGGGATTGTGTCAATCGTACCTTTTAATGAGAATATATCATTCTATATATAGGGCGCAGAAACCGTGTAGGTTTCTTGTTCCTTACTCTTCGCACTCGTGGTGCTTATCCGGGGTAAGGATATCTATTCCGTAAATAGAAGATCCTTATCCTTTAACCGGGTATTTTGGTTGGGCTTTGGGCTTCGTGAGTCTAAGCCATTGGTATTTATGGCCCAAGTCATTTGTTATGATAGCCCACTCGTGGTGGGTTTGGGCTCAGTAATGTCTATAAATTGGGCTCGTGGTCCAACTATAGGCTATACGTCATCATGTCCCCCAGTCTAGTGTGCGCGGCTCGTAGCCGCGGATACTAGACTAGTGAGACTAGCGGTAAGTGTGGCGGGAACAAACCAGATTTTTCTCGCCAAAAAATTGGAAAAATGTATCAAGTCCCAAAATATCAAGATAAGTGCTTCGAAAAACGGGGAGGGTGTCCACGTGTGCCTTGAGAAAAGGGAAAAAGTGTTGTACCTTTCACCTCCCAGCCACACGTTTTGTTGGTGGGATCCACGTGGCGTCCCTTTTAGGGTTTCTTGGTTGCCTATAAAAATCACCGCCCCCTTTTCACTGTGATTCACACAGTCAAAAATATTTCCACCATTTCCACACTTTTCCAAGCTTTTCTTTGTTCAATCTTTCGTTCTACTAGGTAACTGCGCGTGCGCAATTAAGTATATCTTGTTTATAGTTGAAAAATGGTTGCTCAGTTACATGAGTTCCGCTCTAGGCTGGATGAGGATGACGTACGTCAGTTTTCTTCTGACTACTTCATTTCTCTCGACGTCCATCCGGAGGCACCAGATGTGGATGCGTGTATTGCCGATTTCCCCGATGGGAAAATAGGTTTATATACACGCTTCTTTGATTACGCGAATTATCGCATTCCCATATCTGTGTTTTTTAGCAATGTGCTCAATCACTACCGACTACATATCTCACAGCTGCACTGTATAGGTGCGGCGAAGATATCTAATTTTGAAATAAATTGTCGGTTACTTGCCATCAATCCGACAGTAGATCTATTTCGTGCGTTTTACCACACAACGTGGTCGCACGGATGGGTTTCTTTTGCAAAACGCGCAGGGCGCCTTCAATGCTATACCGACAAGGTAGATTCCTTAAGGCATTGGAGAGAGTACTTTTTCTGGGTTGATGATGTTGTATTTTCATCGCCCTTTGAGTTCTATACTCAAGGGTCGCTGCCGAGGGATGAGCGTCCTATCCCTGGTTCTTACAGTGCTGCGGATGCGGACATAATTGATAGTAACCGCATTCCCATTAACTCCTATCCTGAGGAGTTTTTGGTGCATATGGGGCTGAGTCGCAACTATTTTGATGGTGCGGATGAGGTTCCAACCTTCATTGATGAGAACAGCCAGGGTGGGTGCTCATCCTTTCTTGCCTTTGCCTCTATAATGTAAGTGTTTGTTTATTTTACTTGAATAACTAAGTTGTTCTTTGTTATTTTTCTTTTGTCTGTCACAGAGATGGATCTATTCGCTGTTGTAAAGCTGAAGGAGCCTAAGCGTGTGACAGTGGGGGTGCGTCCCCTGAGGGAGGGTGAGCAGCCCATCTTACAGGCCACTGAGGGGCATCTAACGGTGTTTGGGCCCGCTGCGCGTGAAGATTCTCCCCCCGTAGCTGCGCTTGTTACGCCGGTGCAGAGTGTGCCGCCTACTGGGGAGCAGTCTCCCGTGGAGGAGGAAACGCATGTTGAATCCTCCAACAGCGTGGAGATTTTGGAGCCTGTTGCAGAGGTTCGTAGAGAGAAGCGCAAGGAAGCGTCTTCTGGTGGTTATGGTGCAGGTACCTCCAAAAGGAGGCGCCACCTGATTGCTGATGAGGAGTCAGCTGCGCCAGATGATATGTCCGTTACTAACGCGGAGAAGAGTCAGGTCAAGTCTCCACCACTTGTGTAATTATCTATAACTATAATCTTCTTTATTTGTCGTATCCGCGTACTAACTGTACCTTCTTCGTGTTGTAGGGACCATGCTGCAGATGGTGATGCGGTTTTTGCTGATCGTGCCGCATCACCACAGACTGCTAATGTGGAGGAGCCTTTGAAGGCGGCAGCGCAGATGTCTGCGCAGGAGTTGGTGGAGGAGCTGGCTGGTGTTGCTGCTCGCCAAGCTGAGTTGGTCACTCAGCTAAAGGCGCGGGCCATCGTGGAGGGAGGCAGCCTTGCTCAGAGGGATGAGCAGATTGCGCAGCTCAAGGCGCAGTTGGCTGAGGCTCAGGCAGAGGTGTTGGCTGCCGATGAGCGCGCCAAGAGGGCGGCTGAGGAGAAACTGATGGTGATGGCTGAGCTGCAGCGCGAACATGGAGAGTCGCAGCAGTACAAGGCTGACCTCGCCTGAGGGGTAAAATACCTGGAGGAGAGGAAGAATGAGCTCTGCGGCCAGCTTGCTGAATTTGGCAAGAAGGTGGAGAGTTTTGTGGAGGCGCAGGAGGAGAAGTTGCGCAAGTTGAGCATAGAGTATGATGAGGAGTTGTATCCTCATCTTATGTCTACGATTGCGGAGCGCAGGTACTTGTTGTACATTCCTCTTTAATTCTTTGTATTTTTTCTTCCTTTCTAATGCAGTTGTTGCTATTTGTGCAGGTGGTTGATCAGCCATGGCTTGCGACTGGCTGCCATGGGCACCTTGGAATCCCAGAGGTCGTAGGTGCCTTTGGTAAGGTGGTGGAGTGCGCCGTTGCTCGTGGCAAGGCGCAGGCTGTGGAAGAGCTTGCTGAGGGTAAGCTGCTGACTGTTCTCCCTGCTGAGGTTCCTGACTACAATGTTGGTGCCTTTGATGAGCTTGTCAAGGCGATGGAGGGAATGAGGCTCTTCGAGCTTCCGCACATTGCGCGGCTGGAGCGCGACCAAGATTATCCTATCAGAGTGATTATGCAGGGATTAACTCTTGGGAGGTACATAGCGGAGAACGCAGAGGCTGAACCTGACTTCTTCTTGAAGCCAGATGAGTCGCAGTTGCAGGTTCCAGTGTTCGCGCAGCCGCGTGACATGCTTAACCCTTTTGCTATTGAGACGGAGGTTCCGTTGAAGGAAGTTCTGGAGCACCACGCAGAGAGGGCAGCCAAGAAGAAAGGTCTTAAAGGGAAGGCCACTCTCTGCGGTGTGGGTGCCGCGCATCTTCCTAGGTCGGATGGTATTGCAGTCAGTGTGGCGACCGTGTCACCAAAAGATGCGCTGCTATTGAAGAAACTTCAAGAGGCTGGGAGCTCTGCTGCGCCAGAGGAATCCCCGAGCGTTGCCATAGTGTGTAGATATGTATGTATAACTCGTAGTTGCAGCCTTGTAAAAACTCGTAGTTTTTTGGTAAATGAAATTATGGAACTTTTTTGCACACCTATATCGTTTTATACTTAGATTTTTTGTCTTTATTATGTGAAAGACTTTTCTAGAGTTACGATGTGCATATAATATCTTGTATTGAGCCCATAACTTGTGCATTAAGTCCGTAACTTAATAAACGTTTGCGGTCCATAACCTTAACAAACGTGCGAGTAGATGTGTAGCGTGCTACATTTTTAATTTTAGTAACCAAGTGTCTTGGTTTCTTAGTTCATTGAAACTTGTTGTTGCGCATTGTGGGATGCGTACTAAAGTCATAGTCTTGTATAAAGTTAGTGAGTTTGTGTTCGAACTTAGGAGTCAATTGTTTTGAATTCATATGGTGGAGTATGTGCAGCGTACTGCGAATTCCACTATTTAGGAGTCAATTGTTTTGAATCCGTGTTTTGTTAAATGCGCACAGTGTGCGATAAAGTGCACCCATCGTGGGATGTACTGTTAACTTACTCCAACGTCTTGATAGTAAGGTGTTTAAAAGGGATACGTGATCCAATGTTGATGGGTTTGCAACCCTCTTACTCAACGAGTACTTTAGTAGGTTTACTCATCCTTTCTGCCCTCGTGTGGTCTTAATATGTGCATGCACACCATGTAGGCAACAATATAAACAGAATTGAAACATAAATAAATGATGTAAGCAATAATGTTGAAATGTGTTGTGGAGTTAGCTAGAAACCACAACGTTTTATTAATTCTTGCAAGTGAAAAAGGATAATTTCCTAAAAAAAAAAGTAAATACACCGACATTTATTGAGCGCTTACTAAAGTGCAGAGGTGCCAGTGTGTGGGCCGTGGCCTAAAGGTAGCATCTCTTGAGATTGCAAATGTTCCAGTGCGTGGTAGCTCGTGGCCTTTTATGTCGCGCACTTTGTACACACCGTCCCCTAATGCCTCTGTGACCTCGTAAGGTCCTTCCCATTTGGGTCCGAGCTTGCCCGTGTCTTCTGCGTGGCTTGCATCGTTGGCGCGGTATACAAAGTCCCCTGGTTTGAAAGAAGTGTTTCTGACTCTTGCATCATAATACTTCTTCATCTTTGATTTAGCTTTTGCTTCGCGTATAGCTGGCCTTTCGCGTCGTTCCTCCAACAGGTCTAAGTCAACGCGTCGTTCGTCATCGTTTGTTGTGACGTTGACTTCCGATGTACGGATTGTTGGCATTCCAATTTCTGCTGGACAAGAGAAAAAGGTGTATTGCCGTTGCTGACTTTGATTTTTGTACGGTGGGCCCACAGAACGTGCGATAATTCGTCCACCCATCTTCCTTTATGTCTATCCAAGCGCGCATTAATTCCTTCACCCAGACTACGATTCGCGCATTCTACTAATCCATTTGTTTGTGGATGTTTAACTGATGCGAAGTGCTGTGTGATGTTTAACTGCGCACACCAGTCTTTGAATGGGTTATCACAGAATTATTTTCCGTTGTCCGAAATAATCTCTCCAGGTAGGCCAAAGCGGCATACAATATTGTCTCAAACGAATCGTTTGACCTGGTTGCCTGTGATACTCGCTACTGCTTTTGCCTCGATCCATTTGGTGAAGTAGTCAATGGCGACAATGAGGAACTTAAGCCCTCCTGCCGCGACTGGAAAGGGTCCTGCAATGTCAATTCCCCATTTATAGAATGGCCATGGTGAGGTGATGGGTGTTAACTCATGTTGTGGTCGACGCGGAATGGGTCTGTGGACTTGGCAGTCGTTGCATCTTCTAATCATGTCCCGCGCGTCGCGGTGCATGGTGGGCCAATAGTACCCGGATCGCAAGGCACGCGCTACAACAGACCGTGGTCCTGAGTGCATGTTGCAAGATCCGGAGTGGATTTCTCGGAGTACGTAGTCTGCCTGAAGAGGTCCGACACACCTAAGCCATGGTTGTAGGAATGAACGCCGATATAGGATACCGTCTCGAAGTTCGAATCTCTGCGCTGTGCGCCGTATCCGTCGAGCGTCCTTTTGTTCCTGGGGGAGTGTTCCCTTGCTAATAAAATCCATGATGGGTGTCATCCATGTAGGATGTTCTTCTTCTATCACTGTGGATACTTCCATCTCAGAGATGGATTTGTTCTTCAAGGTTTCCACCAATACCTGTTTTGACAGGTGTGCGAAGCTTGTGGATGCGATCTTACTTAGCGCATCTGCTTTTTTGTTTTCTCCTCGTGGGATTTGTTTGATGGAGAACTTGTCAAAATTCTTAATCAAAGACTTGGCCTTATCGAGGTATTGGATCATGTGTTCCTCCTGGGCTACATACTCGCCTAACACGTGGTTAGCTACTAATCGTGAATCCACATTAGCTTCTAGGTTGCGTATGCCCAATTTGATTTGCTATGCGGAGTCCAGCCAGTAATGCTTCATATTCCGCCTCATTGTTTGTGGCTATGAATTCGAAACGCAGTGCGTAAGTGTGTTCTGTTCCATCTGGGCTGGTAAGGATAAGGCCTGCGCCTGACCCTTCTGCGCACGAGGATCCATCAGTAAATAGAACCCACGGCTCTTATAGTGGTGCGTCAACCGTTAGTGATGGAGTATCAGCATATGGCTTCTCGATAATGAAATCAGCCAATATCTGTCCCTTGATCGCGGTGCGCGGTCTATAAGAAATGTTATGCTCACTTAATAACACGCTCCACTTTTGTAGCCGCCCTGATGCATCAGGTTTAGAGATAACCTGCTTGATGGGTTGGTCCGTAATTACGGCTATTGGATGCGCTTGGAAGTACCAGCGTAGTCTCTTAGCCGCAAATACTAAAGCCAGGACAAGTTTCTCCATAGTGGTGTAGTTAATCTCTGTCTTTTTTAGGGCTTTGCTTACAAAGTATATAGGTGTTTGAATAGAGTTTCTGTCTGTCAGTAGCACCGCGGTGACTACTCCATGGGTCGCTGAAAGATACATGATCAGTTCTTCCCCTTGTCGGGGTGCGACAAGCTTTGGTAGCTCTGCTAAGTTTTGTTTGAGCTGTTGGAAAGCTTCTTCCGCTTCTGGAGTCCATAAAAAATCTCCCTTCTTTGTACACTTCGTGAGTGTTTTAAAGAGAGGAAGTGATTTGTCCGCTGATTTAGACAAGAATCGATTTAGCCCGGCTAATTTGCCGTTTAGTGACTGGACTTCTTTTAGTGTGAGCGGTGAAGGTAGTTCGATGACCGCTCTTGTTTTTTCTGGGCACGGTTTGATACCATCGGGTTCTATTAGGTATCCAAGAAACATGCCTTCTGTTGCTCCAAAAGTGCACTTCTTGGGATTCAACTTCATGTTTATTTTTCCCAATGTCTTAAACGTCTCCTCTATGTCACGCACCAATTCCTCTTCGGTATGGCTTTTTATGACTAGGTCATCAACACAGACCTCCAAATTGCGGCCCACTTGCTTCTCAAATGCGTTATCCACTAACCGTTGGTATGTGGCTCCTGCATTTTTTAAGCCAAAGGGCATTTTTGTGTAGGAATACACCCCTTGACTCGTGTGGAAGGCTGTTTTTTCTTCATCCTCCTTGGCCATTTGAATTTGATGGTATCCTTTGTATGCGTCTAGGAAGCATTTGAAAGGATATCCGCACAAGGATTCTACTTTTCAATCAATTTCTGGTAGCGGATAGCAGTCTTGTGGACATGCTTTGTTTAGATCAGTGAAGTCCACGCACATTCTCTAGCTACCATCACTTTTCTTTACCATCACTGGGATGGAAAGCCAATCGTGGTAATAAACTTCTCGCATGATACCTGCTTCCACGAGCTTGTGTACTTCCTCCAGGATGGCTTTTGCGCGTTCTGGAGCCTGGCCCCATTTTTTCTGTCGTATTGGAGGATATCCTTGTCGGATTTATAGCTTGTGTTCCGTGATGGCTCTTGGCACTCCGGTCATATGTTTGGGTTCCCATGCAAAGATGTTTAGGTTCTTTTGCAATAATGCGCACACAGCTGCTCTGCCATTGTCGGACAGCGATCCCCCAATTGATATCTCTTGGTCAGGATAATCTGGGTGGATTGCAACTTTCAGGTTTGTCACCTTGGTCGTGTGCTATTCTGGAGCGCGCGAAACTTCATCTGTCACTATGTTTCATTCTCGTGGGGATGCGGTAGTGTTGTAGAGGGTAACGATTCCTCCTTCCACTGGGAACTTAAGCATCCCATGTGCTGTGGATGGAACTGCGCGCATGGCTGATATCCCTGGTCTCCTAATGATGCCATTGTACGACAAGGGGGACCTGATTACCATGAAGTTCATCCAGGCTGTTGTGGAATGGTATTCATTACCGATTACCACAAGTATGCGTAATTGTCCCATGGGCCAAATCTTTTCGCCTGTGAATCCAGTTAGCGACGTCGTGGCCGGAATTAACTGGTTTTGTATCTCAGGTTTTAGCCTTTTGAAGCAGTGTTCGTACATGATGTATGCAGACGCTCCTCCATCGACATACATGCGGTGGATATCGTGACCTCCTGCTTGTATCTCGATGGTGAGTGGTTCTACCATTGCGTTGTCCGCAGTGAGAGTGGGGAAAGAGATTTGGTTTCCCTTGGAAAATCTTTGGCTTACTTTTTGTTTCGTATTTCGCTGCCATGATTGTATCATGTATATCGTATCAGCCTTATTTTTTGGTATCTCCTTTTTGGCCCCATTCCTTTGTCTATCTTTCCCCTCTTTGATGTTTTTAACGAGGTGGTCCATCTTCCCTTCTCTTACTAATTTATCAATTAGCTGACGTAGTTGAACGCACTCGTTAGTAGTGTGACCCTTCTGTCCATGGTATTCGCAGTATCCTCCTCCGATACGCTTTTCTTCTGGGGTGCTCATGGGTGGAGGTTTTGGAAAATTTGCTCCTTCTGTCGCGAATATTTCCTTAGGAGTTTTTGTGAGTGGGACATACTTGTCGTTATCCCTTCCACTACCTCGGTTGCGGTAATTCCTGTTGCGGTTGCCACTTTGGTCATTGGATTGTCTCCTAGACTGTTCTTGTGGTTTAAAGGTTGAGTAACCTTTTTTTCTGTCTGCCGCCGCCGCTTCCCCTTGGATGAAGGATCTGGTGCGCTTTGTTAGCTCATCAAAGCTTTGGGTTACTTTATCGTTTAGCTTCCGTATCAGCTCTGGGTTATTGATCCCGTTCATGAACCCTGAGATTTTTAGTACCTCGGGACATGCCTTGACTTGCATGCATTCATCCTTGAAGCGCTCCATGTAAGCGCTTGTGGATTCCCCTTGGCGCTATTTCACTCTGGCTAGTTCCACAGGGTTCTTTGCGCACTTATTTCGTTGCGTGAAATTTAGGCGGAATGCTTTCCGCAACTCTTTAAACCCATTTATGCTTCGTCGTGGAAGCTTGTTGAACCATGTTCGTGCATTCCCTACTAAGGTAGAGTTGAACATATGGCACCACACAGGTTGTGGCCAATTTTCAATAGCAGCCGCTGACTCGAAAATTTTTAGGTGATCATCAGGATCACCTGTTCCATCATATGTTTTAACATTGGTAGGCATGCGCCTTCTTTTGTCATCTGAGAAATCTCTTATGCGTAACGCATCAACCTTCTGGTGACGCCAGGGAAGGGAAATATCTTCATCCTCCTTGTACCGACGTTGGTTTTTAGATTTCCAATGTCCCGTCTCCCTATCCTCGTTGTCCGAGGAGCTGCTAGAAGAGGAGTTGTTCCTTCTGTGGCGCTTGCGCCGTTTTTTCTCGGAGTACGAGTTTGAAGGACTTTCACTTGGGGAGTGGTGTTTCCCAAGCCTATCTTGGATTCTTCTGCTTCCTGACCTTGAGACGCTTACGCTTGGTGAACGTTGTCGTCCAAGTCTATCTTGTATCCTGCGGCTACCCAGCCTAGCGTGGACATTAGTGTGCCGCACGTTGTCTTCGTAATCATCCGAGTATTGAGAGTTAGATGTTGTACCAAGTCTATCGTGAACATTTGTGCGCTTCTCATTGTTTCTGCGCTCATAGTGGCGCGGTGGAGATTTTTCTTGGTTAAAGTCCAGACGGTTTTGTAGATCGCGGCTTGACCTTCTTCTTGCTTCCTCTTGCATGAGACTAGTTAAAGTCTCATAATGTTGGGACACGAAATCATTTAATGTCACTTCAGGTGCATCCTCTTCTACTGCGAGGATGTCCGTCTCCGCATGGGGTTCCCTCTCTCTATTAGGTGCTCCTGGTGGCACAGTGTTGTCCACTATGGATGCCACTTGGTGGGGAGTGGTAAAGAGAGTGCGCTAAATGTCCTCAGCGCTTGAGACTACGGTAGTAGTTCGGGTTGTCCCCAAAGGCAATTCTACCGTGGTAGGGATTGGAGTTACATTCGACTCACGATGACTAGGCGCACTGGTTGTTCCAGAGGTCGGCTTAGGAGTCGAATCTTGATGCTTCTTCCTATGTGAATCATCACGTGTTTTCTCCGGCTGCGGAGTCCGCTGGCATGAGTTCTTGTTTTTCGGCATTCTGGTCTTGAGTTCTTAGTGTAGGGTCCCACGGATGGCGCCACTTGTTGATACAAAAGTTGGGCTTACCTTGTTTGGACTCCTGCTCTCGTACCAATTAGAACTTTAGTGCTTATGAAACCTGCGCACTAAGAAAGCAAATAACACCGTTAGGCTTATCGTGGGATTGTCTCCCACGATTAGACTCCGGCGTGAGAGTAAGTAATCGGTTTAGAGTTTAGTTGAAGAGTTAGGGATTGTGTCAATCGTACCTTTTAATGAGAATATATCATTCTATATATAGGGCGCAGAAACCGTGTAGGTTTCTTGTTCCTTACGCTTCGCACTCGTGGTGCTTATCTGGGGTAAGGATATCTATTCCGTAAATAGAAGATCCTTATCCTTTAACCGGGTATTTTGGTTGGGCTTTGGGCTTCGTGAGTCCAAGCCATTGGTATTTATGGCCCAAGTCATTTGTTATGATAGCCCACTCGTGGTGGGTTTGGGCTCAGTAATGTCTATAAATTGGGCTCGTGGCCCAACTATAGGCTATACGTCATCACATACATATCACAAAACCATTAACGAAATGGATAAACAATCACAAAATTAACAAATTCAAGCTTCAAGATGTAGTTTTTATACATGAGTGTACCAGTCTACAATCAATAAAAATGGTACCTTTTAAGCATCGGTGATTAAACTGAAACACTGTAACTACATTTTGGTTAAGCATTTTATCAAACATTTGGCATGTTTATTCCTTAAAGAACTTATAACCACAATTTTTAGTTTCAAAAGCACCCAACACCTTTTAATTAAAGCAAGGCATGCCAAAAACACTATCCAAAATGTTTTTTTAGCCGAGTCATTCTAACAAACACTATCGATATAACCTAAAAATATTCTGATTTTTTTCCAGGAGTACCATAATCAAAGAATCTTGACGTACAACACATATAGATAAATAACTAATTAAAATCAATCACTATGAATGATAAGGTTACCTCAACAATCTTAAAAGTGCAAACATACTTGATTATGGTTTTAATCAATGAAAATAAAAAACTTATTAAAAATTTAAATTAACATACAAACAGATATGAGGAGTTAAAAAAAAAGATGGTACCTTGAAAGAAGATTCAGGAACATGATGGAGGGGAGGTTGGATTTATCAGAGGTGAGAAGTTTAAGGAGGTGGGATTTAGCATATATGAATGGGGAAGAAGGTTCTAGGATTGTGTAGATGGGAAAATATCAGGGGAAAAAACGGAACGGGAAAGGACGAAAATTAATGAACAGTGGTAAACAGTGGTTTTACGGGATCCCAGCCAATAGGAAAGCGCATTTTGTAGAACGGGAATTTTGGGTTTTAGTATATATATATATATAATATCATAAATCGTTTTTGTGGTTTACCGGATCAATCAGAAATCGTTCCTGTGGTTTATTTTCATTGGGTTTGGTCCCTGTGGTTTTCAACTCATACGGGTTTGGTCCCTCAGACTAATTTTCATTAGTTTTTCTGTTAGCTAACGACCGTTTGCAACAAATATTTGCACCGTTAGTCCTATATTTGCATCGTTAGTCCTTTATACTAACGAGCGTTTATACTTAACTCAAATTTTTTTCCTTCTATAAAAATTAAAAAAATAAATAATAGTTAAAATAATTAAAAATAATAAAAATAATTAAAAAAATAATAATAATAAAAAAAATAAAATGAAAAAAACTAAAAAATAAAATTTTGGTTTTCTAATAATTTTTTTTTCCTAAATATCTTTAAAATTTATGCATGTTTCTATACATATTTTCATACACGTTTTTATACACACGTTTATACACGTCTTTATACACACGTTTATACACACGTTTTTATACACATTTTTATACACACGTTTTTATACACATTTTTATACACACATTTTATACGTACTATACGAACATGTGTATAAAAAACGTGTGTATAAAAACGTGTATAAAAATATGTGTATAAAAACGTGTGTATAAACGTGTGTATAAATGTGTGTATAAAAACGTGTGTATAAACGTGCGTATAAAAACGTGTGTACAAAAACGTGTGTATAAAAGCGTATATAAAAACGTGTGTTTTAGAATGTGTATAAAAATGTGTGTATAAAAACGTGTGTACAAAAGCGTGTATAAAAACATATGTATAAACGCGTGTATAAAAACGCGTGTATAAAAACGTATGTACAAAAGCGTGTATAAAAACGTATGTATAAACGCGTGTATAAAAGCGTGTATAAAAACGTGTGTATAAAAACGTGTGTATTAGAATGTGTATAAAAACGTGTGTATAAAAACGTGTGTATAAAAACATGTATAAAAATGTGTATGAAAATGTGTATAAGAACGTGTATAAATTTTAAAAATATTTAAGAAAAATTTTTTTATTAGAAAACCAAAATTTTATTTATTTTTTATTTTTTATTATTTAATTATTTTTTATTTTTTAATTATTTTTATTATTTTTTATTTTTTTAATTTTTATAAAAAGAAAAAAAATTGAGTTTATAAACGCTCGTTAGTATAAAGGACTAACGGTGCAAATATATGACTAACGGTGCAAATATTTGTTGCAAACGGTCGTTAGCTAACGGAAAAAACTACCGACAGTTAGTCACAGGGACCAAACCCTTATGGGTTCAAAACCACAGGGACCAAACTCGATGAAAATAAACCACATGGACGATTTTTGATTGACCCGGTAAACCATAGGGACGATTTATGATATTTACTCTAAAGTTTAAATAGTGTTATACTATTAGGCCAAAATGCACTTTACTACCCCAAATTTGATCAACTAGAACTTTTACTATCCTAAAGTATTATTGGTACCTTATTATACCTCATATTTGATATTTGGTTCATATAATACCCTAGCCCTAATTAATATAGTCACATGACTTACACATTGTTAGTTTTTAACGGAGGAACTTGGATGTGAGATTTAGCTAGTGATATTTGTTCCTAATTAATATAGGTCTTCGAAGATTATTATTCACTTATTTAATATTTATCCTGAAACGGATTATGACTTTTGGAATGGTGTTGCATAATTTTTTTATTATCACAAGTACTAAAGTTGCACCATAAAAAATTGGCCAATTCTTTTTTATTTTATTATTTTATTTTTGTCAAATTAAATTTGCACCATAAAGAATGAAAACAACACAAAAATATTAATGGAGGCTGCATATACGAAAAAAGAGACACTTTTCGGGAAAAAAAAAGTACTACATGACCTAAAATGTGTAGCCCGTGCCACGACTGACGCCCAAGAGGTATGCCCATGAATTTGACCTAGAATCGGGTGTAATCCGTATTACATTCAACAACCAAAAATTTTTACTATTACAACACTTTATACTATATATATATATATATATATATATATATATATATATATATATATATATATATATATATACTCCCTCCGTCTCGAAATTTTTGTCCACATTTCTTTTTTGTGATGTCTCAAAATACTTGTTCACTTTTCATTTTTAGTAAGAAAAATATAATTCAATGAAGGAATATCCTATTTGAGTGGTTGAGATTTATGGTGTTCCTACTTTTATTAAACTTTGAGATTTTGTCTTCTGACAATAATTTTGAGGCGCAGTTGGCTGAGGCTCAGGCAGAGCTGTTGGCTGCCGATGAGCACACCAAGAGGGCGGCTGAGGAGAAACTGATGGTGATGGCTGAGCTGCAGCGCGAACGTGGAGAGTCGCAGCAGTACAAGGCTGACCTCGCCTGAGGGGTAAAATACCTGGAGGAGAGGAAGAATGAGCTCTGCGGCCAGCTTGCTGAATTTGGCAAGAAGGTGGAGAGTTCTGTGGAGGCGCAGGAGGAGAAGTTGCGCAAGTTGAGCATAGAGTATGATGAGGAGTTGTATCCTCATCTTATGTCTACGATTGCGGAGCGCAGGTACTTGTTGTACATTCCTCTTTAATTCTTTGTATTTTTTCTTCCTTTCTAATGCATTTGTTGCTATTTGTACAGGTGGTTGATCAGCCATGGCTTGCGACTGGCTGCCATGGGCACCTTGGAATCCCAGAGGTCGTAGGTGCCTTTGGTAAGGTGGTGGAGTGCGCCGTTGCTCGTGGCAAGGTGCAGGCTGTGGAAGAGCTTGCTGAGGGTAAGCTGCTGACTGTTCTCCCTGCTGAGGTTCCTGACTACAATGTTGGTGCCTTTGATGAGCTTGTCAAGGCGATGGAGGGAATGAGGCTCTTCGAGCGTCCGCACATTGCGCGGCTGGAGCGCGACCAAGATTATCCTATCAGAGTGATTATGCAGGGATTAACTCTTGGGAGGTACATAGCGGAGAACGCAGAAGCTGAACCTGACTTCTTCTTGAAGCCAGATGAGTCGCAGTTGCAGGTTCCAGTGTTCGCGCAGCCGCGTGACATGCTTAACCCTTTTGCTATTGAGACGGAGGTTCCGCTGAAGGAAGTTCTGGAGCACCATGCAGAGAGGGCAGCCAAGAAGAAAGGTCTTAAAGGGAAGGCCACTCTCTGCGGAGTGGGTGCCGCGCATCTTCCTAGGTCGGATGGTATTGCAGTCAGTGTGGCGACCGTGTCACCAAAAGATGCGCTGCTGTTGAAGAAACTTCAAGAGGCTGGGAGCTCTGCTGCGCCAGAGCAATCCCCCGAGCGTTGCCATAGTGTGTAGATATGTATGTATAACTCGTAGTTGCAGCCTTGTAAAAACTCGTAGTTTTTTGGTAAATGAAATTATGGAACTTTTTTGCACACCTATATCGTTTTATACTTAGACTTTTTGTAACAATTCGCAATTTCAGGTTAATTTCTATTTTCGGAAAATTTTACTATTCATGTTACTATTCATTTCTTTCTGAAATTTTCCCGAAAGTTGATTTTTATTTCATATTCTCGAGTGATAAATCATTTCCATGGCAAATTAAATGTTTGACATTCGTCAGATCATTTTCGTGAAAGTTATTAAGGGATTACACAGAATTACCCGTTTTAGGGCAAAACGTCAATCAGAAATTCTACGCACAACGAAATTTGATCCCGTCAGGTGACCCCACATCAGAAAAATGTTTAACACACTTATGATTTATTTGAGAATAAATCATGACTGAGAAAAATCATGGCCCAAATAAACTTCGGCCGTGAAAAACTGGAATTTTCAGTTTTACGCGTTTTTACTCAGCCGTAACCCTAGCCTTTACCTGCACCGCATTTCTATGATGATTTGAGCTTTCAACTTATTTAAATAAGTCAACATATTTTTCCCTCCTCCATTGACTAAAAATCATTCCTTGATTTTATAAATCATTCCTTGATTTTTAGGCTTCCGGTTTGATGTCTAAAAGACATTTAACACCAACCGACACCGGACTGAGCCCAGTCTAGACATTATAAATCATTTTAAATCATTTTTATCATATTAGAAAAGTAACATTTTACTTTTCTCAGTTTTACGCAATATTCGTACATTTTACGTATTACGCGTTTTAGACCCGTGTTTCCAGCTTTTAGCAGGTTTTACCACCCAAATGGAACTTATCACCCATTTTATATTTTATTATGGGACTTATGAACATTTCTAACAATACTTTAAAGTTTCATAATTTTATGACACCCGGTTTTACGTTTTGAGGCCTAATCATTTACGGTTGGCATTTCCCGGAGTCAAAATGCATCTAATAACCAAGGATAATACCAAGCCAAGCCACCTCCCCTCCTTATCTGTTTTTGAACCGCCAATGGGGGGGGGGGGGGGGGTAGTCACACCCTTGGGTGGCTTGATCTCATGCCTTGTGATCTAGGATGCATACATGTGGATTTTTGGCAAAATATCTCATGAAAACTAACCTCCTCATTAGGGTATAAATACCCCTCTCCCTCTCTTCCCTTGGCCGGCCATCAAACACACCACAACACTCTCTCCTTAGCTTATTTCTTTCTAAATTGTTGCAAGGTTCAAGTGAAGTTCAAGTATAGAAACCCTAGATAGCTTATTTCTTACCAAAAATCTTCTAAACCCTAACATACTTGGTGTTTTCTCTTGAGTTTAAATCTACTCAATACACCTCAACCTTTATCATCTATCTTTCAAGAATACTAAGAGTAGAAAGGTTGCTTGAAGTAAAAGGGGTTGAAGCTTGTCAATCAAAGTCCATTTCCTTACTAGTTACTCCTTTCTTTAATTAGAAAGCCTAAAGTTGTAAGCCTAAACCTAACATGCTTCTTGTTTATTTATCATGTTCATCTCATTTATATGTTATTCTTGCTATATTATGTGTTGTAATTATGTCCATGATGAATCATGATGAGTAAAAGATGTTGTTGTAATGACTTATTGAAACAAGTTACTAAAACAAGCAAACTAGTGAATATCTTGGTATAACCTGATCAAAATGGTAAAAATTTTATATTGGATTATTACATATTATAGTAGAGGACTTAACGAGAAAACCATAGCAATTTGAACCACCTAAAAAGAGTAAACGAGTCAAAAGTTATGGCGATTTGAAGTTACCAAAGATTTCCGGCAAAACTGCCTAAATGTTTCTGTGATTTCTGTGACAGAACCTAAAACACGCAAAAAGAGGCCTTTCTGCTCCGATTCATGAAAAAGTTAAAACACGAAAGTTGTCCGGAATCATGTTTTCATTCAGGAACAAAGAGGCTCGAGCCTTGAAAACGCCTTCTGAGTGAGATATTTCTCAGTTTCTTAACAGCTATTTACATATTTTAAGTCACTAAGTTATTGTCATACTTTCAAAGGAATAAAAGGTATTATGACCTATAACCAAGACCCCCACCATGGCTAGAGCCAAGGTTGTGTAACATGACCTTGAAACAAGGACCAAAGGTCATGGCTAGGCCATGACGAAATGACCAAACCAACTTACAATGACGTAAACATGAAACAATGAAATTGGCGATAACATGAACAAGTAATTTGTATCTACTTCATCTAAAAGGAAACCATGAGACTTTACCAAGACAAATGGTCATACAAAACTTATGAATCATACCCTAATAACAATCTTCATGTACCATAAACTTTCCTAAGTTTATCCAAATATCGGACATGTAACGTTTTCGGATCAAAACTTATATCTATATACTTTATCAACTACTACAATAGTAGGGAGCTTCATGTGAGGAGTTCATTATGTAAGCCGTCGAGATGAGTTGTGGATTTACGAGTTAAAGTGTCCTGGCTCCTCGAACGCTTACTAACATGACTTCTGAAATATGTTAGCCCGAACGGTAGTAAACGATATACCAAAACATACATGTTCATAAATCTTTCTTTCAAAGACTTACATATATACATCATACCTCATCATGGACTAAATGCAAAACATATATATAGGCACTCCGTTATATTCTTTACACAGATCCTAAGTCGCAACATTCTATTCTAGGTTGCTCGTAGAAACCTACACGATCCGATCATCACCTTCATTATTTGCTATCATACTTGAGGTGAGTTCATAGCCCCGCTTACATTACTTTAATGTTTTACAAACCCTTGGGGGAAATACATGCTACTTTTAAACCGAACACAATGCTTTGAAACTGTATGCTGCCTGATTGTTTTATTATTACTAAGTACCTACCTTGCCAATCCTAGGCCCCATCATGAACCATTTAATCACTAGTATTAGTGAGCGCGAGTATTGTGAATAGGCCTATTGGGATTGACGAATCCCATTTGTTTGAGCAGTTAGTTCAAACGAATGCACTATATTTGAAACATTAAGTATGACGGCAAAGTACTTACCGGGGCAACATAACCGCCGATTGATATTGGTACCCGTTAACGTATTGGTTGCATGAGCTTAGTACATAATAATAACTGTTTTGTTTTCTAACATGAGTATGAGTCTAATTAACTCTTACTACCAACATATTGTGTTCAACCGTTAAACAAACTCTATGAATTTCACTCAACCTTTGTGTTGACCTCTTAAGCATGTATTTCAGGTCCATGATAATCAAGAATGGAGCGGGAAGGGCACGTACCGAAGGAAGAAGGCTATAAACAATTATGTCATTCTATAAAAACATCATAGACCTTATATTGATGTGTTTTGAAACAATGCAACATTTTGGGACCTCACTATGTAAACTTTGATATGTTTGAATAATATGAATGACAACTCTTTTTATTACGATTCGTTTAGAGATCGTTTTCTATTATTATGACTGTTGTGCCGTCGAGTAACACCCAAGTTGAATTCCGCTGCATCATGAATTGGGGGTGTTACAGATTGGTACCAGAGCCATGGTTATAGAGAAACGGGTCTAAGTGAGACCTAAACTATAACTACAATAACAAGCAAAAACATTTTTATAGCCTTCCGATCTTCGTGCCTTCCGTCCTCCAGAAGATTATGGACTTATTACACATGTTATCCTACATGAACATATTTGTATATTGTCATATGCACATTTCCTTAGCTTGAACATTTTCCATAAACATTTGATTATTTTTGACATCATAAATTGTAGACATCATGTCCGCACCTCCATCTCCCGATCATCTTCATGCTATGCCCGAGTATTTACCAATTCTTCCCGGACCCGATGATCCTTACTTTGAACAAATTGACTATGACGATGAGGAAATACCTTATGAGGATCTAGAAAATGAAATAGATTCGGACGAAGATCCTGAAATGGATTTGGACATAAATATCGATGAGTACGAAGAGGATCCTGAAATGGATGTTGACATCGAAGGCATCGAGGAGGAAGCGGAGGAACTATTAGTGGTGCCACATTTATCACCATTGACATCTCCACCTCCGGTTTCACCAATTTCATCCGAATCTAACCGTACCACTCCAGCTCAAATTCCGAAATCTACTTACCAAACCGGCGGAACATCTACATCTCCACATATGTTCGCGAACTCAGCTCAATACGAAATCTACTCTTTGAAACAAGCTCTCAACCTAACCCAACTCAAGGTTAAATGTATGGCAAGTCAAATGCACGAATGTATGTCCAAGGTAAATTCTGCTAGAATGGATGCCATGAATGCTCGAGATGACCTATATTGGTTTAAGCTTGACATGAGCTACGTTAAGAGTGACTCGGATCATGTTGGGGAAGTAGTCTTAAATCCTTTGACTGGCTTGGATGATGTCAAGGATAGACTCACTTTGGTTGAGAGGGCCCAAGAACAGGACGCGGTTCAAATTCACAAACTACTTCACCGCCTAAATACCGCCGAAATCCGGTTAGATGTGGCAAACTTTGACAGGTATCAACTTAGGAATGATTTGTGTGGGATGCAAACTCAAATGAGTTCCATACAACAAAGGTTATACCGAAAGGAGGTCAAAGAATACCGTCCAAACGAAAGCGTAGACGTGTTAGCAACACGCGGAAATAATAATCCGACCGGACCGCAACAACCTCCCAACCAACGTTAGACTAGTGTTATAGTACTAGTTAGCTTTTGTACAACGTTGTAATTACTAACTGAAAGTATCAGTTAGTAAGTTTTGAATGAACTTGTAATAAGTTCGATTTTGTAATCAACGTTATATGAAATAAAACTCTTGTTTTATATACTATCATGTGTTATGTTTTTAAGTTTCAAACATTATCATCCTATCATTCTTATCAAACATTGTGCTCATCTCACAACTCTCTAATTACAATGTATCTTTTGAACAATAGAATCATGGCGCCAAAGAAAAAGACCCCACCAACGATGACACAAGCCGCCATCCGCAAACTGGTGAAGGATAGTGTCAATGCAGCACTTATTGCTGAACGAGCAGCCGTAGCTGCAGCAGCTGCAGCAGCTGCCGATGCCACCACAGCTGCTGGTGCTGCAGCAGCTGCTGATGCTGCAGCCGCTGCTGATGCTGCAGCAGCCGCAGAAGCCGCCACTGCTGCGGAAGCTGCAATAGCTGCAGAGACTGCCAGACTTGCCAGTCTTAACCTTGGAGGACCTACCCCTCCGGTGACCAATGTTACTACAGTACCAAAGGGTTGCTCGTTCATTTCCTACCTGAAATGTGAACCCCTCAAATTCAAGGGTACTGAAGGGGCTGTAGGTTTGACCCGTTGGTTCGAAAAGGCGGAATCGGTGTTCATTGTTAGTAAATGTACTGAGGTTGACAAAGTTCAGTATGCCACAAGTACTTTGTTGAATGAGGCGTTGTCCTGGTGGAACTCAATTGCTCAACCCATGGGCATTGAGAATGCCTACAAAATTACTTGGGCTAATTTGAAACAAATGATGATTAAGGAATACTGTCCACGCAGTGAGATACAAAAGTTGGAAGTTGAGTTCTGGGATCATACGGTTAAGGGAAATGATATCATGACCTACAACCGTAGATTCCAGGAACTGAGGATACTTTGTCCATCAATGGTTTCCCCAAAGGAAAAGATGTTGGAAAGGTATATTTGGGGACTTCCCTCAAGCATACAGGGGAATGTGACTTCGGCAAATCCCAAAGAACTTGATGAGGCTATGCGGATGTCCCGTAGCCTCATGGATCAAGTGGTACGTATGTCGGAAACCCGCAGGCAAAACAACCTCAACACCAACAACAACAACAGCAATGCCAACAATCCCAACAACTCCAACTACCGTAACAACAACAACAACAAGAACAACAACAATAAACGACCATATGATGGTAACCGTGGGAACAACAACAATAACAACATCAACAACCAAACCCGAAACAACAACCACCACAATCAGCAGAACAGGAGACAAGAAGCCGCGACGGCTTATGTTGCTGCACCTGCTGGTGGTAGGTACGTGGGTAATCAACCACAATGTACCAAGTGCAATTACCATCACGAAGGTCCTTGCCCGGCCAAATGCCACAAGTGCCAAAAGCCCGGACATCTTGCCAAGGATTGTAGGGGCAAGGGTATAGCTACTGGGGCTAACTCACAGCCCATAGTTACATGTTTCGGGTGTGGTGAAAGGGGACACTATAAGAACAACTGTCCTCAAAACCAAGGACCCCAAGGCGGAGGTGCTCGTGCTAGGGCCTATGTCATAGGAAAGGAAGAACCACACCAGGACCCGAACGTGGTTACCGGTACGTTCCTACTCAATAATATTCCTGTTAAAGTATTATTCGATTCTGGTGCTGATATGAGCTTTATATCTACTAGAATTGCGCCCTTACTTGATATTCCATCAATTACTTTAACCACTAGTTATAATGTTGAGCTAGCTACCGGTGACTTAGTAAATACCAATACCGTAATCCCAAACTGTACCCTTAATCTCTTAAACCACCCCTTTAACATCAATCTTATGCCAATCGAACTCGGAAGTTTCAATGTTGTTATTGGCATGGATTGGTTGTCTAAACATCAAGCTAACATTATTTGTGGTGAAAGAGTTGTGCAAATTCCATGTGACAATGAAACTTTGATCATTCGTGGTGATCAAAGTGGAACCCGAATAAACATCATCTCATGTATCAAAACCATGAAGTACATTGAGAAAGGATGTTATGCTTTCTTAGCCCACGTAACAGAAAAGAAAACCGATGAAAAACGTCTCGAAGATGTTCCTATTGCCCGTGAGTTTCCTGAAGTCTTTCCAGAAGACTTACCCGGACTACCACCAAATCGTCAAATAGAGTTCAGAATTGATTTAATACCAGGAGCGGCGCCAGTTGCCCGCGCACCATACCGGCTAGCACCTTCAGAGATGCAAGAGCTATCAAATCAATTACAAGAACTTGCGGACAAGGGATTTATTCGACCCAGTTCCTCACCTTGGGGAGCTCCAGTTTTATTCGTGAAGAAGAAAGACGGGTCATTACGAATGTGTATTGACTATCGTGAGCTAAACAAACTAACCATAAAGAACCGTTACCCATTACCAAGAATTGATGACTTATTCGATCAATTACAAGGTTCAACCTATTACTCAAAAATCGATCTACGTTCAGGTTACCACCAAGTCAGAGTTCATGATGAAGACATTCCAAAAACAGCCTTTAGGACACGATATGGTCACCACGAATTCCAAGTGATGCCATTTGGGTTAACAAATGCACCGGCAGTATTCATGGATCTCATGAATCGTGTGTGTAAGCCATATTTGGACAAATTTGTGATCGTATTCATAGACGACATTCTCATTTATTCCCAAAACGAAGAGGAACACAAAGAACACCTTAGAACAATTTTAGCACTACTCAAGGAAGAGAAATTGTATGCAAAGTTTTCCAAATGCGAATTTTGGATTCAATCCGTACAATTCCTTGGGCATGTGATTGACAAGACCGGTTTACATGTCGATCCCGCTAAAATTGAAGCTATCAAAAACTGGCCAACACCTACCACACCTACAGAAATTCGTCAATTTCTGGGTTTAGCCGGGTATTACCGAAGGTTTATTGAAGGATTTTCTTCAATAGCAAAATCTTTGACCAAGCTAACTCAGAAAAACAAGAAATACGTGTGGGATGAAGACGAAGAAAATGCTTTCCAAACCCTTAAACAAAAACTTTGTAGTGCTCCTATCCTAGCATTGCCAGATGGGATCGAAGATTTTGTAGTCTATTGTGATGCATCGTACCAAGGTTTAGGTGCCGTGTTGATGCAACGTGATAAGGTCATGGCTTATGCTTCACGACAACTCAAGGTTCATGAAGAAAATTACACCACTCATGACTTAGAGTTAGGAGCTGTGGTCTTTGCACTAAAAATCTGGAGGCACTATCTATACGGTACTAGATGTACTGTGTACACCGATCATAAAAGCCTACAACACATTTTGAACCAAAAAGAACTAAACATGCGACAACGTCGTTGGTTGGAATTACTAAGTGATTATGACTGCGACATTCGTTACCACCCAGGGAAAGCAAACGTAGTAGCTGACGCCCTAAGCCGAAAGGAACGAGTTAAACCATTACGAGTCCGAGCCTTAGTTTTAACCATAAATTCCAACTTTCCTACCCAAATCCTTCACGCTCAAGCTGAGGCGGTGAAACAAGAAAATATCCAAAAGGAAAAGTTGGATGGCATGATACAAAAGAAATTCGAAACCCGTTCAGATGGAACTCTATGCTTCCAAGGTCGAAGTTGGTTACCACTTTATGGTGGCCTACGAGACTTGATCATGCATGAATCGCACAAATCTAAATACTCCATACATCCAGGATCTGATAAAATGTATCATGATCTTAAGTTACTTTATTGGTGGCCGAACATGAAAGCCGACATTGCAACATATGTTAGCAAGTGTCTTACCTGCTCCAAAGTAAAAGCCGAACACCAAAAACCATCCGGTCCATTGCAACAACCAGAAATTCCTACCTGGAAATGGGAAAGAATTACTATGGACTTCATTACCAAGCTCCCAAGGACATCAAGCGGTTATGACTCCATTTGGGTCATAGTTGATCGCCTTACAAAATCCGCACACTTTATACCAATCAAAGAGACTTACAAAATGGAACAACTAACCCGACTGTACGTCAAAGAAATAGTCTCAAGACATGGTGCACCGATATCCATCATATCCGACAGAGATGGTAGATTTACTTCCAATTTCTGGCAGTCACTCCAAGACGCCTTTGGAACAAATCTAGACATGAGTACAGCATATCACCCTCAGACCGATGGTCAGAGTGAACGAACCATCCAAACTCTTGAAGACATGCTTCGAGCATGTATAATAGACTTTGGAAAAGGATGGGATACTCATTTACCATTAGTCGAATTTTCCTACAACAACAGCTATCATACAAGTATTAAAGCAGCCCCATTTGAAGCACTTTACGGTCGAAAGTGTCGTTCACCTGCTTGTTGGGCTGAAGTGGGAGAAGTTCAACTCACTGGACCAGAACTCATCCGTGAAACAACGGATAAAATTGTACAAATCAAAAATCGGTTACAAGCCGCAAGAGATCGACAGAAAAGTTATGCCGACACACGACGCGGACCCCTAGAATTCCAAGTCGGAGATAGGGTTATGCTAAAGGTATCGCCTTGGAAAGGCTTGATACGATTCGGTAAACGAGGAAAACTAAACCCAAGATACATCGGACCATTCAAAATCCTAGCCAGGGTTGGCCCTGTGGCGTACAGACTTGAGCTTCCATCAGAACTCAGTAGTGTACACCCCACTTTCCATGTATCTAACCTAAAGAAATGTTTATCGGATGAATCACTTGTGATTCCACTCGATGAAATTCAACTCAATGACGATCTTCAATTTGTTGAGGAACCCGTAGAAATCATGGACCGAGAGGTCAAACAACTCAAACAAAGCCGTATACCAATTATCAAAGTTCGTTGGAACTCACGACGTGGTCCTGAGTACACATGGGAACGAGAGGACCAGATACGAAAGAAATACCCACACCTTTTTACCAACGAAGCTTCTACTTCCAACGCTAATTGATCTCCGGGACGGAGCTCTCATATGGGGTGGAGACTGTAACAATTCGCAATTTCAGGTTAATTTCTATTTTCGGAAAATTTTACTATTCATGTTACTATTCATTTCTTTCTGAAATTTTCCCGAAAGTTGATTTTTATTTCATATTCTCGAGTGATAAATCATTTCCATGGCAAATTAAATGTTTGACATTCGTCAGATCATTTTCGTGAAAGTTATTAAGGGATTACACAGAATTACCCGTTTTAGGGCAAAACGTCAATCAGAAATTCTACGCACAACGAAATTTGATCCCGTCAGGTGACCCCACATCAGAAAAATGTTTAACACACTTATGATTTATTTGAGAATAAATCATGACTGAGAAAAATCATGGCCCAAATAAACTTCGGCCGTGAAAAACTGGAATTTTCAGTTTTACGCGTTTTTACTCAGCCGTAACCCTAGCCTTTACCTGCACCGCATTTCTATGATGATTTGAGCTTTCAACTTATTTAAATAAGTCAACATATTTTTCCCTCCTCCATTGACTAAAAATCATTCCTTGATTTTATAAATCATTCCTTGATTTTTAGGCTTCCGGTTTGATGTCTAAAAGACATTTAACACCAACCGACACCGGACTGAGCCCAGTCTAGACATTATAAATCATTTTAAATCATTTTTAGCATATTAGAAAAGTAACATTTTACTTTTCTCAGTTTTACGCAATATTCGTACATTTTACGTATTACGCGTTTTAGACCCGTGTTTCCAGCTTTTAGCAGGTTTTACCACCCAAATGGAACTTATCACCCATTTTATATTTTATTATGGGACTTATGAACATTTCTAACAATACTTTAAAGTTTCATAATTTTATGACACCCGGTTTTACGTTTTGAGGCCTAATCATTTACGGTTGGCATTTCCCGGAGTCAAAATGCATCTAATAACCAAGGATAATACCAAGCCAAGCCACCTCCCCTCCTTATCTGTTTTTGAACCACCAATGGGGGGGGTAGTCACACCCTTGGGTGGCTTGATCTCATGCCTTGTGATCTAGGATGCATACATGTGGATTTTTGGCAAAATATCTCATGAAAACTAACCTCCTCATTAGGGTATAAATACCCCTCTCCCTCTCTTCCCTTGGCCGGCCATCAAACACACCACAACACTCTCTCCTTAGCTTATTTCTTTCTAAATTGTTGCAAGGTTCAAGTGAAGTTCAAGTATAGAAACCCTAGATAGCTTATTTCTTACCAAAAATCTTCCAAACCCTAACATACTTGGTGTTTTCTCTTGAGTTTAAATCTACTCAATACACCTCAACCTTTATCATCTATCTTTCAAGAATACTAAGAGTAGAAAGGTTGCTTGAAGTAAAAGGGGTTGAAGCTTGTCAATCAAAGTCCATTTCCTTACTAGTTACTCCTTTCTTTAATTAGAAAGCCTAAAGTTGTAAGCCTAAACCTAACATGCTTCTTGTTTATTTATCATGTTCATCTCATTTATATGTTATTCTTGCTATATTATGTGTTGTAATTATGTCCATGATGAATCATGATGAGTAAAAGATGTTGTTGTAATGACTTATTGAAACAAGTTACTAAAACAAGCAAACTAGTGAATATCTTGGTATAACCTGATCAAAATGGTAAAAATTTTATATTGGATTATTACATATTATAGTAGAGGACTTAACGAGAAAACCATAGCAATTTGAACCACCTAAAAAGAGTAAACGAGTCAAAAGTTATGGCGATTTGAAGTTACCAAAGATTTCCGGCAAAACTGCCTAAATGTTTCTGTGATTTCTGTGACAGAACCTAAAACACGCAAAAAGAGGCCTTTCTGCTCCGATTCATGAAAAAGTTAAAACACGAAAGTTGTCCGGAATCATGTTTTCATTCAGGAACAAAGAGGCTCGAGCCTTGAAAACGCCTTCTGAGTGAGATATTTCTCAGTTTCTTAACAGCTATTTACATATTTTAAGTCACTAAGTTATTGTCATACTTTCAAAGGAATAAAAGGTATTATGACCTATAACCAAGACCCCCACCATGGCTAGAGCCAAGGTTGTGTAACATGACCTTGAAACAAGGACCAAAGGTCATGGCTAGGCCATGACGAAATGACCAAACCAACTTACAATGACGTAAACATGAAACAATGAAATTGGCGATAACATGAACAAGTAATTTGTATCTACTTCATCTAAAAGGAAACCATGAGACTTTACCAAGACAAATGGTCATACAAAACTTATGAATCATACCCTAATAACAATCTTCATGTACCATAAACTTTCCTAAGTTTATCCAAATATCGGACATGTAACGTTTTCGGATCAAAACTTATATCTATATACTTTATCAACTACTACAATAGTAGGGAGCTTCATGTGAGGAGTTCATTATGTAAGCCGTCGAGATGAGTTGTGGATTTACGAGTTAAAGTGTCCTGGCTCCTCGAACGCTTACTAACATGACTTCTGAAATATGTTAGCCCGAACGGTAGTAAACGATATACCAAAACATACATGTTCATAAATCTTTCTTTCAAAGACTTACATATATACATCATACCTCATCATGGACTAAATGCAAAACATATATATAGGCACTCCGTTATATTCTTTACACAGATCCTAAGTCGCAACATTCTATTCTAGGTTGCTCGTAGAAACCTACACGATCCGATCATCACCTTCATTATTTGCTATCATACTTGAGGTGAGTTCATAGCCCCGCTTACATTACTTTAATGTTTTACAAACCCTTGGGGGAAATACATGCTACTTTTAAACCGAACACAATGCTTTGAAACTGTATGCTGCCTGATTGTTTTATTATTACTAAGTACCTACCTTGCCAATCCTAGGCCCCATCATGACCCATTTAATCACTAGTATTAGTGAGCGCGAGTATTGTGAATAGGCCTATTGGGATTGACGAATCCCATTTGTTTGAGCAGTTAGTTCAAACGAATGCACTATATTTGAAACATTAAGTATGACGGCAAAGTACTTACCGGGGCAACATAACCGCCGATTGATATTGGTACCCGTTAACGTATTGGTTGCATGAGCTTAGTACATAATAATAACTGTTTTGTTTTCTAACATGAGTATGAGTCTAATTAACTCTTACTACCAACATATTGTGTTCAACCGTTAAACAAACTCTATGAATTTCACTCAACCTTTGTGTTGACCTCTTAAGCATGTATTTCAGGTCCATGATAATCAAGAATGGAGCGGGAAGGGCACGTACCGAAGGAAGAAGGCTATAAACAATTATGTCATTCTATAAAAACATCATAGACCTTATATTGATGTGTTTTGAAACAATGCAACATTTTGGGACCTCACTATGTAAACTTTGATATATTTGAATAATATGAATGACAACTCTTTTTATTACGATTCGTTTAGAGATCGTTTTCTATTATTATGACTGTTGTGCCGTCGAGTAACACCCAAGTTGAATTCCGCTGCATCATGAATTGGGGGTGTTACACTTTTTGTCTTTATTATGTTAAAGACTTTTCTAGAGTTACGATGTGCATATAATATCTTGTATTGAGCCCATAACTTGTGCATTAAGTCCGTAACTTAATAAACGTTTGCGGTCCATAACCTTAACAAACGTGCGAGTAGATGTGTAGCGTGCTACATTTTTAATTTTAGTAACCAAGTGTCTTGGTTTCTTAGTTCGTTGAAACTTGTTGTTGCGCATTGTGGGATGCGTACTAAAGTCATAGTCTTGTATGAAGTTAGTGAGTTTGTGTTCGAACTTAGGAGTCAATTGTTTTGAATTCATATGGTGGAGTATGTGCAGCGTACTGCGAATTCCACTATTTAGGAGTCAATTGTTTTGAATCCGTGTTTTGTTAAATGCGCACAGTGTGCGATAAAGTGCACCCATCGTGGGATGTACTGTTAACTTACTCCAACGTCTTGATAGTAAGGTGTTTAAAAGGGATACGTGATCCAATGTTGATGGGTTTGCAACCCTCTTACTCAACGAGTACTTTAGTAGGTTTACTCATCCTTTCTGCCCTCGTGTGGTCTTAATATGTGCATGCACACCATGTAGGCAACAATATAAACAGAATTGAAACATAAATAAATGATGTAAGCAATAATGTTGAAATGTGTTGTGGAGTTAGCTAGAAACCACAACGTTTTATTAATTCTTGCAAGTGAAAAAGGATAATTTCCTAAAAAAAAAAGTAAATACACCGACATTTATTGAGCGCTTACTAAAGTGCAGAGGTGCCAGTGTGTGGGCCGTGGCCTAAAGGTAGCATCTCTTGAGATTGCAAATGTTCCAGGTGCGTGGTAGCTCGTGGCCTTTTATGTCGCGCACTTTGTACACACCGTCCCCTAATGCCTCTGTGACCTCGTAAGGTCCTTCCCATTTGGGTCCGAGCTTGCCCGTGTCTTCTGCGTGGCTTGCATCGTTGGCGCGGTATACAAAGTCCCCTGGTTTGAAAGAAGTGTTTCTGACTCTTGCATCATAATACTTCTTCATCTTTGATTTAGCTTTTGCTTCGCGTATAGCTGCCCTTTCGCGTCGTTCCTCCAACAGGTCTAAGTCAACGCGTCGTTCGTCATCGTTTGTTGTGACGTTGACTTCCGATGTACGGATTGTTGGCATTCCAATTTCTGCTGGACAAGAGAAAAAGGTGTATTGCCGTTGCTGACTTTGATTTCTGTACGGTGGGCCCACAGAACGTGCGATAATTCGTCCACCCATCTTCCTTTATGTCTGTCCAAGCGCGCATTAATTCCTTCACCCAGACTACGATTCGCGCGTTCTACTAATCCATTTGTTTGTGGATGTTTAACTGATGCGAAGTGCTGTATGATGTTTAACTGCGCACACCAGTCTTTGAATGGGTTATCACAGAATTATTTTCCGTTGTCCGAAATAATCTCTCCAGGTAGGCCAAAGCGGCATACAATATTGTCCCAAACGAATCGTTTGACCTGGTTGCCTGTGATACTCGCTACTGCTTTTGCCTCGATCCATTTGGTGAAGTAGTCAATGGCGACAATGAGGAACTTAAGCCCTCCTGCCGCGACTGGAAAGGGTCCTGCAATGTCAATTCCCCATTTATAGAATGGCCATGGTGAGGTGATGGGTGTTAACTCATGTTGTGGTCGACGCGGAATGGGTCTGTGGACTTGGCAGTCGTTGCATCTTCTAATCATGTCCCGCGCGTCGCGGTGCATGGTGGGCCAATAGTACCCGGATCGCAAGGCACGCGCTACAACAGACCATGGTCCTGAGTGCATGTTGCAAGATCCGGAGTGGATTTCTCGGAGTACGTAGTCTGCCTGAAGAGGTCCGACACACCTAAGCCATGGTTGTAGGAATGAACGCCGATATAGGATACTGTCTCGAAGTTCGAATCTCTGCGCTGTGCGCCGTATCCGTCGAGCGCCCTTTTGTTCCTGGGGGAGTGTTCCCTTGCTAATAAAATCCATGATGGGTGTCATCCATGTAGGATGTTCTTCTTCTATCACTGTGGATACTTCCATCTCAGAGATGGATTTGTTCTTCAAGGTTTCCACCAATACCTGTTTTGACAGGTGTGCGAAGCTTGTGGATGCGATCTTACTTAGCGCATCTGCTTTTTTGTTTTCTCCTCGTGGGATTTGTTTGATGGAGAACTTGTCAAAATTCTTAATCAAAGACTTGGCCTTATCGAGGTATTGGATCATGTGTTCCTCCTGGGCTACATACTCGCCTAACACGTGGTTAGCTACTAATCGTGAATCCACATTAGCTTCTAGGTTGCGTATGCCCAATTTGATTTGCTATGCGGAGTCCAGCCAGTAATGCTTCATATTCCGCCTCATTGTTTGTGGCTATGAATTCGAAACGCAGTGCGTAAGTGTGTTCTGTTCCATCTGGGCTGGTAAGGATAAGGCCTGCGCCTGACCCTTCTGCGCACGAGGATCCATCAGTAAATAGAACCCACGGCTCTTATAGTGGTGCGTCAACCGTTAGTGATGGAGTATCAGCATATGGCTTCTCGATAATGAAATCAGCCAATATCTGTCCCTTGATCGCGGTGCGCGGTCTATAAGAAATGTTATGCTCACTCAATAACACGCTCCACTTTTGTAGCCGCCCTGATGCATCAGGTTTAGAGATAACCTGCTTGATGGGTTGGTCCGTAATTACGGCTATTGGATGCGCTTGGAAGTACCAGCGTAGTCTCTTAGCCGCAAATACTAAAGCCAGGACAAGTTTCTCCATAGCGGTGTAGTTAATTGATGCGTGGGAATCGCACCTTGCTTTACCTCTCGAGGGATCTCGAGAAGCTTACAACCCCCACCAGGCAGTGTACCTGATCGTTGTAGTATAGTATAGTGATAAGTACCGGGGGATTGATCGTTCAGCTTAGGAATAGTGTCGCTAGGATTAGAAAACCTAATTAATAGTTCTAAAGGTGAGGGATGATTATTTTTGTATTTTTATATTTTTATGAAAGCAAGTAAAATCTCGGGTTTTGGAAGAGTGGGCGGAATTAGTTTCTATTCAACTAACCCAAAACTAATAAATAATCAAAATAAAATACTGAAAATGAAATTAAACTAAATTATTACAAAGGTTGTGAGCAGTAATTGGAGAAATTGTGTTTACTTAGACTTCATTACTCCCTAGATATCTTTTACACGTTAATTACTTGTTATACTTGTATGGATGACGGATTGTATTCCTTAATACCATTCGTGGGGTGGCATACATAACTCCCCAACTCTATGAGCTCTTATCTCCTCCTACACCATGACCCAGCACAACTATAGGGATTGTAAACAGTGGCTCATGCATTAAATACAACCAATAAAGACCTAGTACGCCTCGGTTCATGTTTCTTAAGACGTTCAAGCATGTTACCATTTGGAGATCTGCCAGTTTTCTTAAGCCTAACATATAAAATCATTCATCCAAGACAAGAATAGACAAGTAATCAACACATAATCAACATCTAGGTTTCATTAGATCTAAGCAAACACAAAAGAGATCTAGCCTAGCATAATGGAATTGAGACAAGAACAAGATATAAACAACCAACACATAGACATATTGATTGAATTAGAAGAACACTTATCTCAATTACAATGCAAGGTATCAAGGGTTTGGAACCCTTGAAAAACCTGTAAAAGATACACCAAATTCGTCTTTAGGGTTTCACCAAAACTTCTTCTCTAATGAAAAAACTAGAAAACTATATATAGGAAAACCGAGGTGACGGCGTCAAGAGCAATGGTGTGACGCCGTCATCTCGCCGCCAAACACTTCCTCGGACGGCCTTGATCTACTTATGGCGGCCTATGTGACGCCGTCAGCTACCACAGTGTTTTATTCTTTGTACTTTGACGCCGTCATCAGCTACGGTATTTTATTTTTGATGTCTGACGCCGTCAAGGTATAACTCTTGACGCCGTCATCTAGTGTCTTCAACATGGAAAATTGATACTTTGCCGTTTTCTTCACTTATATGCTCCAAAAACGTCCAAAATGGCTTCTTTTCCAGAATTCACTCTCCAAACACCTAAAATCACAAAAGGAACGATTTAGGGCAATATTTGATCAAATAAAGTCGGATTCGGGCTTAAATGACCCCCTAAAAACGGATCATTTTTCGCCTCATCATATACCCTTACACTTGAGATTTGCTTGTCCTCAAGCAAATGAGCTTTTATTCTACTCAAAAGACAAGTTAGGGGTCATTTAACACTAATATAAAAGTAATTACAACAAATAATCATTCCACTAAAGACCAATAGACAAGCACGGAGGTCATACACAAGCACCTCACAAATAGTGTTTAGATACTCACATATCTCGGGTGTAATAAAGTAATATAACATTATGGAAATGGAAGATATCTCTCACTACCTGTCATAGCAAAATAGATTACCATAGGCTTGGGAAAGGATCAAACCTCCACCACATGGCGTAAGCACCTAGGATAAACTATCAAAGAGGTCTTTTAAAGGGTTGTAACGTTAGGTATAGGGATATGAATTACACGGTTTTGTTGGATAAAGGAAGTTTTACTGGTGGCGAGTTAACAATCTCGGTTAATTACATGTACAAGATGGCGTTGCTAAGCCAAGACTAGACTCGACTTAAGCTAATAAATGAAAAATAACAAAAACATAAAAAGAACATAGAATAAAAACGGGATGGTAGTCCGTATGTTTTTTTTTCTTTTTTTTTTTATTTATTTTTTTTTTCTTTTTCTTGATTTTTTTTCGATTTTTTTTTTTTTTTTTTTTTTTTTTTTTTTTGCATACACTCTTACCCTACCATCCAAAATAATACATCATAGGGAATGAACATTCCCCTTACACTTGAATCTTTACATACTTTACATTTAAACTAATCTAATGACTCGAATTAAGAAAATCAAAACACTTGGAGCACTTTTAAGATTAACGCACATATGGGGGTAATAATATTATGTTCTTCCCCATTACTCCATAAAATAAGTACTTACCCATGAGTCCCAATCGTCCCAAAACAATATGTACAAGGATATGACTCGACTTAGCAACCATGTAATCAATTAGAAAGTTAACTTAGGGTTTAACAAATAACAATAATGCACTAAAAATGAGCGCATACACGGAAGGCTAAGGCGATTTGGGTGTACATTTAAGTGGGGTGTAACAAATTCTTCCTTTAAGTAAAATGCTTAAAGTTAGAAATGAAAAGATAGGCTCGGAGGGGTGTACTAGGGGTTTCGTGTACTAAAAATGAGTACAACGCTAAGGGTGTGGGAAAAATTAGTTGACTTAACTAGCCAAGTAATATGACTTAAATAGTCAAGTAATTATGATACGGGTTTAACACAAGGGTGATCCTAATGCCTCTTATCATGTAGTAAATCCTACTACACGAATGTAGTCTCACTAGCGGTCTTGGGATGCATCACTAACGCAAGTTCTAGAATTTAAATGCTACCGGTACACTCATAAGCACCAATAATGAATGCTTTTCCTATCAAATCTAAAGGCGAACCTCACATTTTTTGGTGGAAAATTTTTCTGAATATACGGTTATGTGCTAGTCATACAATCTCCTATCCATGAGACGCTTGCTATGGCTAAAGTTTCACTCCTAAATGTTGTAAAAAATTTTAAATTTGGCGCTAAAATTGCACTAACAAGTATTTCTCATAGTTTTATTACACATCTACCATTAAACAAAACAAACTCAAGCGAAAGTGCATATGTAAGGTATCATCTTTTTACCCTCCCCTTACACTTAAGATGAACATTGTCCCCAATGTTCAAGTAAAGAATGTAAAAGTGAAAAAGTAAAGAGAATGAAATCAAATACTCCCCTGATTCGCTCGGTATGGATAATAGGTTGGCCAGGTTAAATATTCCTCCAAGAAAATGAACAATCAAAGCTTCCCTTCCAGAATATAAATCATCTTCTTGTCATACATAACCTGTAAATCCTGACAACAATAGACAAGACAACCTCGCGTAAAATCGGCGGCATCCTATATAAGTTACTTAATCCTAGAAAACAAAGTAAGATATAATGCTTGTGGAATGAAGTTTGCAGATTTCCTGGAGATTATAAAACTTAATAATTCACAAAAACCATAAGACTCCGTTAGAAAAACAAAACCGGTAAAATTTCCAGATTTTTAACTCCTGACGCCGTCAAGAGTAATACTCTGACGCCGTCAGAATGGACCTGCAGAAATTCTTATGTTAAGTTTCCGGAAAATTTCTGGAAAAACTTGGTCTTACTTCCTGGAAAATCCTGCAAAACTTCATTATGACTCAATACAAGCATTTGACTCTAACAAATACGAATATACATGTTCATTTAATATTGTGGAGAATCATGATCGGGTTGTTTCTTAAAAACATATTTGGGGTTTCCCCTTACACTTATCTTTTGCAAAAATACCTTTAGGTTGAAGTTAAGACTAGGCCAAACAACATAATAAAGTATTTCCACATTTTAATTGAGAAACATGATCAACCAACAATAAAAATAAAACATGCATACGGAAGCAAATAACTATCAAACAAATAAAATCACACAAAACATGGGTTGCCTCCCAAGAAGCGCTTTTCTTTATTTACGAGTCTTGTAGCTAGACTCAAAGTTATGGGTTACTACGTGATTTCATCATTTGAAATGATATATCCCATGTAGTTGCGATCATTACTGTTATGGTGGTAGTGCCTCAATCTATCGATACTCGCAATCACCTTCCCACCTAATTTGCTTCTCAAGTTAGCTACCCCTTCTTGGCTCAATCCTTCGATTGTGAATGGCCCATACCACCAAGGACTTGGTTTATCGGGTGGTATTGTCGTTTCCAAGTGTCTCAGGAGCACCAAGTTCCCTACCTCAAATGGTGTATGATTTTTCTCGTGTCGAGTATGTTCGAGTTCAACTGAAACCTTATTGCTTTTTCTTCTTTCACCATTAGCTTTCTTATAGCTTTTGATTCTTGCCTCCCATGCAAGAATTTTATTCTGAACACGAATGGGTGTCGTGCCAATGTTGTTTTTGATCATTCTCCAACTCAAATTCTCATGCCCACTTCGCGGAGTCATGTGGAAGCTAATCTTTCTTTTTCCAGATTTAAGCTCAATCTTCCTATCTTCATACTTAATGACAGCCCTAGCGGTGGTGAGGAATGGTGCCCCAAGGATTATTGGCATGCATCCATCCCCTTTATCATCAATGATCATAAAATCAACGGGGTACATGAATCCTGCAACATTGACTAATACATCTTCTGCGATTCCTAGGGGGTATACGTACGAGTGTCCAACAAGAGATAGCCTAACACGAGTAGGTGCTGGCATTTTTGACGTTAGTTGGATGTAAATAGTTAGGGGCATAAGATTTACTTCCGATCCTTGGTCGGCGAAAGCACTAAGATGTTTCAAGTCCCCAATGCTCGTTGGTATTTCAAAATTCCCACATGCTACCTGCTTAGTGGCTACTTTCTGTATCAATAACCTCTCGACCACTGATCCTCCAAGAAGCGTATCATACTCATCTTCCTCCTCTTCCTCTTTCTCAGGAACCTGTCCGGATGATTGGTTACGCCTATCACCCTTAATCCAATTTGTTATGGTGTTTTTGTTTATATCATGTTTCAGGTAGTAACTCAAAGGTTGGGACTCTGGTGGTTTTTCTAAGGTCTGTTTAGCAGGAGTTCCTACCTTCTCGTTATCTTTTTGGACAATGGTGACGGAGTTAACAAATTGGGTGGTGGGAGTGGCGCTTTCTTTCCTTAGCAGTATTCGTTCGGGGGTTCTCTGATTGGTATACTCCTCCAACAGACTCAACATCTCATTCATTTTCTCCTGCATCTCCTCTTTTTGTTTATAAACTGCTTCTTCGAATCTAGCAAGCCGATCAGAGTGAGTTGCCATATATTCTCTCATCCTAGCCTCAAACTCCGAGCTAAGTTCCTTGGGAGGGGAACAAGGTGGAGTGCACCTCTGAAAAGTTTCGACATGTTCTCTAGAAGGTGACTCAGATAATGGTGTCGAAGTTGGTTTTGAGACAGAATTGATAGTGGCTTGTCTAGGACTTAAGGGTCTCCTTTGCCTTTCCTCAAAATAGTCGACTTTTGCCTCAAGTTTGCATAAGAGTTCATCGGGGATTTCGGTGGTTCCTCCAGATGTCGAGACTGCATTGATGGCCGCTTCTATCGTATGTTTAAATTCCCAAATCTCATTATTATCAACAGCGAGCTCTTCGATAATTGCCCAAGACTCTTCGGCATTCTTATCACGCAATTTACCTCCCGCGGCCCTGTCGATGGTGCGCTTAGTGTGATAGTCAACATGGTCGTAGAAAATCTGGACTAATAACCAAAGGTTTATACCATGATGAGGGATCTTGTGGAGGAGATCCTTGAAACGGGCCCAAGCCTCGTAGAAAGGTTCACCCCGCTGTTGCTCAAACATCAAAATGTCCCTTCTAAGCATTGCAGTCTTTTCTGGCGGGAAGAATTGGGTAAGGAAGCGATTGGCGAGATTGTCCCATATGGTGATGGATCTCGCGGGTAAACGCTCAAGCCATTGACTAGCTTGATCTCGTAGAGAGAATTGGAATAAGCGTAAACGGGTTGTCTCTCTAGTTTCAACACCTGGGTGAATCTATGATTTTGAGGAAGTCCTTAAGGTGTTGGTTTGGATCTTCGAAACGAAGTCCATGGAATGCACATCCGCTTTGCACCAACCGGATGGTGTCGGATCGCAAGGGGGTCACATTGTCTCCGGTGAGCTCAATGGTGTTACGGTAGCCTTGGTGGCTAGGTCGGGAATACTCTCCTAAGGTTCGGGGCCTAAGGGGTTCTAATGGCGGGTTTTGTTGTGGTGGGATGATGGGTTCAAAGATGTTACCACCTTCCATGATGTCGGATGGTAAAGAGTTACGAA
>JARVZY010001125.1:0-31709 GCA_030686995.1 Artemisia argyi | reverse complement strand
TGTTTCCGTTACATGTATGATATGATTAATAAATTTTATATTAGTCGTTTCATAATTATAGGACGTAAGTATTTGGGAGTTGTGATGGTTAGCGTCTAGATTGTTTGTTAAAATACATATGTGATATAGTGTGGACAGGTTACTCCTTAATAACTTACTTTACCGTATGGAAAAAGCAATGTTGTAAGACTCGTAGGTGGTTCTCGAGCGGTTGGCTACCTTGTAGCAAGTAATTGGCTTAGACGGTGGTACTTGGGTTGGAATATTGTTGGAATATTTTATACATAAATATGTACGACATAAACATAACACCTCAAAGAATCAAAGTTTAAGTTTCGACCGCCTATTTGCCCGAGTGTTGACCCATCTGAATTTTTTGGCCAATTTGGTTAAATCCCTAGGCACATGGTTGTGTACCGGTTAGTCACCAAGTAATCTGATTTTTACGACACTGGGGAGAAAGGGCATTTGTATGGATGAAGTTGATCTGAAGAACAATTTTAAGAAAGTTACTTTGGTTGCAGCATGGTTTGCTAATGTGTTAGAAAACATGCATCTTTTATAACGTGTTGATGTGAAAGACGCATTTCGATAGAAAAAAAGGTTTTCTGGTGCTGAGTGCCTCTAGATGTGGTTTTGACAATATTTAATCATATCGTTTTTTTATTGTCTCTTTGTCGACCTTATTCTTCTTCAAATTCATAATCAAGATGGATGATTTCAGTTTTTAAATGCTAGTTGATATACTAGAACTTTTTGTTCCTTTCTCCTGATAAAATTTAGATTCTTGGTAATCACATCAGTCACAAATTTGTTCGTTTTTGCAGGCCAGAAGATCTTCGTGGACCATTTGGAGAGTTTGGCCCCCTTAAGGATGTTTACCTACCACGTGATTATTATACTGGGTGAGCAAATAGCTATAGATCTATAGAAAATCTTATCGGGTTTTTCCTCAATGAGAACTAACAATTATGCTAATGGAAAATTGGTATTATAGCTGTTTACTTAAATGACATATGTTAAAATAAAGAGTTACCAATAGATTTTATGGTTGTTGGTAAAATACTTTTATGGGTTTTTACTGGGTCCATTGGAAATTATTTTTAAGCATTGGTTTCTTTATTGAAAGTGTTGAAGACACAAGTGAAGTAGAGTCGTGTCAAGATGATTTTGTGTACATGAAGATTGAAGATAGTTGATTATGTTTACATAACGAAGAAGTTCAAGTATTGAAGAACTTCACATAATAACCTTGACCGCAGAAGGTTAGCGGCTGTGTTTATTTTTTTATATTGCAGCCAACTTTTGACGGCGATGTCTCTGTTTTGCCCTTTCCTGTTTTTGGGGTTTTATAGATTGTTCCTGGAATAATAAGACATGATGTATGTGCGGGCATATGTATGTGGGATGAGTATACATGTAATACATAGTATATTACTAATAGTAACTTTCTAAAATGTTCAAACTGCAGAGAGCCACGTGGTTTTGGGTTTGTTCAGTATCTTGACCCAGATGATGCTGCTGAGGCCAAATATCACATGGATGGTCAAATCCTTCTTGGTAGAGAGCTGACGGTTGTATTTGCTGAGGAGAACAGGAAGAAGCCTTCAGAAATGAGAGCAAGAGAACGTTCGAGGTCAGTTTTGTGTATGAATGTTTGTTGATGTTCTGTAGTTTCATCTTTATCTACTACTAGATTCGACTATACAAATGGGTCGATTTGGCTATATTTTCTCCAACAGGTTAAGTTAAAAGGTTTGACTAGAAGGAAGAGGTTAAATGGGTGGAGTCATGAGTGTGTCAAATAGGTTAAAAGTAATTCGGAATGTGTTGAGAGGCATAAAACCATTAAAGTTTATGGACTAAGTTGATGGATCTTTTGTCGATTAAGATGAATACTATGAAAATGAGATTATGTAACTAAAATAGCTACTCTCTTTCCTTGTATAAAAACCCCTGATGTTATAATTGAATGTGATGATGACAGGGGACTCTCATATGATCGTAGAGGATCTTCCATCCGTTATTCTCGTTCTCCTAGTCGTGGAAGATCTTACCGTCGCAGTCCAAGTTACCATTCTCCTTCTCCTAGGCGGGACCGCTACTATAGGTATGAACCAGTCAATCGCTTATAATTTTATACCTCGAGACTGATTGGTGTTAAAGGTAGTTTTCTCAAGTGTGGTTAAATATGCAACAGGTCCATCTCACCCCGAAAACGAAGGTATAGAGAAAGGTCATACTCAAGGAGTCCATATAGGTCTGTAAGCAGGAGCCGCAGCCCAGTCAGGAGCCGGAGTTGGAGCAGGAGTCCAGAACGTTATTAGAAGTTGGGACCTTCAGGTTTTTAATGTAATGTACTTCGCTAGTATGGTCTGTTAGAAGGAAGTTTGAACTTATGTTTCGTGTGGTTCCATTTTCTTTCTTGAAGTTGTTCAATGCGTAACTTTGGCTCACTATAGTGTAACTTTGATGTTGTATTGTTGTTCAATACATGGTTCCATTTTCTTTCTTGAAGTTGCTGCATCAGTCGGTAATAGTCTGATTATCTTTATGATCGGATTTACAAAGGTTCAACCAAGAGAAGCATCAAGCATGAAAGAGAGAAAAATTTCATAAAATCTGATGACAGTGAAATGATATTAAAAGGAAGGTATAAAAGTAAGGGTATAAAAGGAAGGTGATTTGCACACTCTCAAAAATGATTGGTACACTCAAAATATGAGTGTGTTGACATTTATACCCTTACAGGGTAAGAATAAGTCCAAACAATGTGAGGGTATAAATGTCAACACACTCAAAATTTGAGTGTGCCAATCATTTTTGAGAGTGTGCAAATCACTTCCCCAAAATAAAAGTCATGGGCATGATGACGTATTTTACTTAATTATTTCTATATCATACATTTATACTCATATATTACTAAGCCTGTAATCTATCAAATTAATCATACATATCGTGTTGGTAATAATGTTATGCGCATGGAATATTTTTGTATGTGTTCGCTACTCGAAATATTGAACCTGCTGAACTTATCATACTGCTAAACCTATTTTCTCTCGCCCATCTTGATCTTTAATTGACAAAGTTTGTTACTTTGGTCTTAAGAATGTTACTAAAGGTTCTAATTTTGAGGGCAGTAAATCGTTGTTTTTTACTGCTTAACTGTTTACAGACATGAAATTTGAAGAAATGGTACATTATCATAATTCCATACGACGACAATAGATAATTTAGAATAACATAAGTTATTTATTGAGTTAAACATGCAAATATATGATGCGAAGTTCTAAGGGTAGTGGCAACCACAGCGGTTTGCCCAGCGGTTTGGCCATAACCGCCGGTGAACACCGCCGCCACCCCAGCGGTTAGCCCCGGCGGTTTGGTCCAGCGGCATCTTTCACCTCCGTGGTTTGAAGTTATCCGTTGGAAAAATATGAACGTTGGGGAGTTAATGATTCGACCGGTTGGTTGGGAGGTATGAAAAATCTATGGTTGCCACTAAAAAAGGGTTGGGAGGTATAAATAAAGTATGGATGAGGTGGAATGATATTATTAGTGGGTTAGGAGGTATGGTTGCCACCACCCTAAGTAGCTCTTAAAAGTAACTATATTGTATCTTGGGAAATATACAGTAAAGTTAATTCAACATGCGGGTATTGCCACACAATTTAAGTACACTTTAGTAATCCATTTGACTTAACTTTACATAGTGTTTACTATTGGAGAAAACTCCCAAAATGGTTTTCATTCCAGCTTTTGGTTTCTCATTTCGGTTAAAAAAAAAGAAAAAAGAAAAGTGTCTCAAACCACTTAAAAAATGACAATTGACATGTTTCCTCACAAAAAAAATCTATAAGAAGTGGACCCAAGTACTTTTGCTCGATCATGTGTATACTTTTGCTATCTTGTGAATAAAGGGCTTGTGTCTCAATTGTATATATTGTTGTGTGAGAAATTTCCTAGCTAAATGGTTGTGGGTTCAATCGTTCAAGTTCTACTTAGAACATGTGAGATAGTTTGTGATTATATATCGTGAGATAGTTAGTTGTCGTTTTTTTATTAAAAAAAAATGTCTTAGTAACAGTAAAAATTAGCACGTGTCACTTCTTTAGCGGTAGAACGGTCTAACAATTTCAGGTCTCAATATTCTTGACTGAAAGGCAAAACCTATTTTCTTGTCTTCTTTGATGACCAAAGTATGAAAATTAACAAGCTTAATTTTATTGATTTTTAAAGTGCGTCATACGTCATGTAGAGAGAAAAATTGTTCACAGTTGACACGTATTATCATTTCTTAATAATCGGCAACTTAACCGTGTGGTGTGTTATTTATCGTGTTTTTATTAGACACATAGTTTTCAAGTCAAGTAAAACATATCGTGTTTGATAAGTTCAGTAACATAAATAATCATAGATTGTGCTTTTGGCTTTTTGTTTTCGTTTGGACCTTGCTTGGTTCTCCCTAGATTGTGCTTTTGTTTGTGCATTTGTTTGCTTCCCCGGTTTGTTTGCTTGTATTGCATTTTTTTTTTTTTTTTTTTTTGCTTGCTTGCTTTTGCATGATGCTTACTGCTTTTTTTTTTTTTTTTTTTTTTTTTTTTTTTTTTTTTTTTTTTTTTCACACTGCTCTCTCCTTTTCCTTTCACCCGCACACATGCACTTGCCAGAGGTCTCGTTGGAAGCAGTCTCTTTACACACAGGTTTATCCTGGGGTAGGGGTAAGATCTGTCTACATTATACCTCCTCATACCCTGCCCCCGCGGGATTGGGTTTGTTGTTGTGTTGTGTAGTAACATAAATAATCATAAATAATGAAGTACTATAGCATTATGTACAAACAAATAAAACCCATATGAGTCAATTCTGACCCAAACAAAATGTTACCGTTACTTCGCTCCAAACGGTATTTCCCGCCAAAAAAACTACTTCAAACCACCCATTTTTTCTTCTCCACAAATAACCACAATGACCCTAAAACCAGCCACCCGTCACCGCCCCCGATCCAGGTTCTACTAACCGAATCCGCTGGTCGAGGTGTTTTCGCTACTCGAAAAATAGAACCTGGTGAACTTATCCACACTGCCAAACCCATTGTTTCGCACCCGTCTTTAGCCTCACTTGATAAAGTTTGTTACTTTTGCCTTAAGAGTGTTGTTAATGGTTCGGGCTTTGAAGGTCGGGAGGCGTTGTTTTGTAGCGAAGAGTGTAGGGAGGAAGCCAAGGTATATGCCCACCACCTGTTTGATGTTTTGCGCGCAAGAAAATTCTAAGATTAATGAAATCGAGACCTTAATTGAGATCATTGATCGCCCAACATGTAGTATATGTGGTTAGGTCAAAAGGGTAGTTGTATGACTTAAGTCCATGGCACAAAATACTAATTTTGTGAAACGACAAATTAGTTTTGGGTAACAAGATTCTTGCTAGTAACGTGACGCTGTAACTTTAGGATTTTGGCTATGAGTTTAGTTAATGGTATAATATTGGTAGAGATTAATATTATCAAGATTACCATTGATCTGAAAATAATTGCCAGTCTTATGCAGTTATGCTAATTGCGTTCTTTACCTGAAATGAACTGTAGGGGATGTTTGGGATTGTATATTTTTAGCTTATGCGTATGGCTTATAAGCACTTCAGAATAAGCACGTGCCCATGTGCTTATTTAAAAATGCTTGTTTGATTTAATCATAAGCCAGTGAGCACTATGTTAGCTTTATTCTATAATGTGGCCTTAATCAGCTATGCATTATATCGTTGTACATACATAAGTTCATTTACTTTGGTAATTATTACTAGTAGTTACTTACCACAATGTGTTTGGGTTAAGCCGCTTAACCCAGACACCCTTAAGCGTATGTGCGTATTGTACAAACTCCTACTTATTTTCTGATTTTATTAGGGCTTTTATGAAGTTGAAAAGAAAGCTGATTGGTCAGCATTCGTTGCTCATTGTCGGTAAGGATGTTTCTAATATAATCGCTCATTTAGTTTTTCCATAGCTTCAGCATATTATATATGGTTTTCGTTTTTGGGTAAAGGGAATATATGGTTTTCGTTTTTCCCTCTTTTTGTTGATTTACTTATGGAACTCGCAGATGTAAGAGAGCTAGGTGCAGTTGGCGCCTATAACTATTATAGGCGCCACCACATTAGCTTTTTACGCTATAACATTCCTATACAACACAAAATCAAAAAAACACCCTCCCCAATAACATTCTTATAACATACTACCAAAAAACCCCACTCACTCACAAAAAAGAATACTCAAAACGGTCGCCATTGAGATGGCGATGCACCTATAAGGCACCAACCACGGTACAGTATAACTTGGATGGCGGCGCCATAGGGTGCAAATCGACACCTATAACATGTCATTGGTGCATTGCACCATGCCCTCCATTAGTTTTCTATATATACTTTTGCTAGACGATGTTGTTCTCTTGATATTTAACATTAGTTTAGATCATTATTCTCTATGGAAACTTTATACTTATATTGATGTCGATCTGATTGTGCCATTTTACTTATATATTATAGGATCCGGGGCTTAAAGTATCCACTTCTTGCCAAAAGATTTGCCTGCATGGTAATATCCGGAGCGACTTCTGCAGAGAGTTTGGACATACTTCAGCCTGAGCGCTTGTCTGCTGAAATGATCTCACAGGTAAGCCTTGCTACCCTCTCGGGAATGTTCCTAGAACGTATCTTCAAGTAAGAAGAACTAAACTAAAAGTGGCAAAATATGTAGTTGGACGCTCGTTCCATTTGACGCATTTCCTCTTAAGCTAATTCCTATTATTTACCTGTAAGAGGTAGCCTGAATCGACCCATATAAAAGTAAATGGGTCGAAGTTTCCCCCTCTGGTTTATCTATAGCTCCTATGTTAATACATCGGTTTGTTATTCTCGACCAGTTTTAAGTGACCATATATTCCTATTTTGCACTTTACTGCTCTATCCCAATCTAGACGATGATTTATTAACTTCAACGTGCATCCTTAACACTTTTCAGATGGAAGAGGAATTTGGTTTGTTGAGAGGTGCCCTGGAAGATTCAGGCATGACAGACGAACAATTGACATGTAATTTTGTAACGATTATAATGCTAATTTCAATCAAGTATTATCTGTTTGCAAATACTTTATTAATGTTTTAAATTTAAAGATTTTAAATATACTTTAGAGTTATGGAAGAGCAAGTAACAACATATTGCATTGCAGTTCTGTTATACATTTATTTACTTTTGAATAATTTCTCTCTAGTTCTGAATATTGAATGGTATGCTGGAGTACTTGCACGTATTCGTATCAATGCCTTCCGTATTGAATTGGCTGGAGGTTCTTATGAAGATCTACTTGCATCAGCTATTGCATCAGTGGAATCAGAAGCTGCTGTTGGCAATGCCGTCTATATGCTTCCATCCTTCTATAATCATGACTGTGGTAACAATTCATATTCTGCTATGGACCTGCATTATCCTAATGGATCATTCTTATTATCAAAATCTAAGAACTTAATGACATCAAAACTTGAATACATATTTGATATACTTGTTCTTTCTTTTTTTCTGCTATAGATCCCAATACACACATAATTTGGTTGCAAAATGTGGAAGCAAGATTGAAAGCTTTACGAGAAATTGAAGCAGGTCTATTTCTTTAGAAGAATTGGTTTCACTTTGAAGTTATTGTTGGTATTCTGGTTACAATGTGCTTTATAAAAGGTTTGTTAATGCAAGACACGTTCTTGTTTTGATATTTGCAGGCGAAGAGCTGAGGATATGTTACATTGATGCAAGCATGGATCGTGATGCTCGGCGAAATCTCTTGTTGAATGGGTTTGGTTTTGAGTGTCGTTGCCCCCGTTGTATGTCAAATGATTGATAAGGTCTTGTTTTATGGCATTAAGTTACAGTCATTTATAACCTTTTTGTATAATTTGACTTTTTTGGTTCTCTGTATTCCAATGAACTTTTAAAATCGGCGTTTAGATGGAAAATTTAGCATCAAACTTCTTTGTGAAATCTCTATGTACTTTGAATTCCAAAACCAAAATATGTTGGGACTTCATGGCCCAAAATATTGTATGTCCGGGTTAAAAATTGAATCTGATTATCTGAGTATGGAGTACATCATGCCTTCACAATTCACCCCGAATTCCATGTTTGGTAAAATAAACTTTGTTAGTTTAATGGTCATTTAGTACATTTATTTGTAATTATTTTTGTTTATTCTTTATTAGGTAGGTTCTTCTTATCTTATTTTTGTCACCTTATTAACTTGCGGTGTTACTTTGGACTAACTTATTAGTTTAGAGGGGGTTTTGACATTTGATAAACTCTTCATATGGCGCATTTTGTAGGGTTGGAGCTCTTTGCTGATTAGAAACTAAACACTCAGCAAAAGCTTGTGAGCTTATTCATGATAAGTGCTTAGTTTATCAGCTTATTGCTGTTAGTTTAAGGTATAAAAATATAGACAAAAATTTATGATTTTTTTAGCTATTTTTTCATATATGGAACTAGCAATAAACTTGTTAAGTTATTTACTGTGTGGTTACTGGTTGAAGGGTTGAAGCAGGGTGTTGCAGATAAATAAGGTTTTGGGCAATCTGTGTGTTCCAGTCTCTGCTCATTTTGCAGCCACTGCTAGTAATCCCATACATTTTTCTGACCTGGACCCCACTACACATGACAAAACACAAGATCCAAATATTATTGTTACATACAGTAGTAGTATTATTTTTCTTAATATAAAATAGCTTTTTCATGAAAATTTGTTATGTATGATAGAAAATATAAACCCAATATTTGATTTAGTAATTGTATAGAAAAAAGAAAAAAAAATAAAAAAAGGCAAAATTTGATTAAAAACTCTATTTTTCATTTGATAGTGAGTGCCAAAATATGTAAATATTAATAGTTATATGAATATGCTAGCTGCCAGGTTGTAGACTTGTAGCATGGATGGTAGAGACATGAGTTTCTTCATGAGAGACCCAAGTTCAAGCCCCTATGCTTGGAATCTGGTAAGTTTTTTTTTTTTTTTTTTTTTTTTTTTTTTTTTTTTATTTATTATTATTATTATTATTATTATTATTATTATTTTATTTTATTTTATTTATTTTTTTGAAAGAAAAGAAAAAATTCTGCAGAAATCAAAATTGCAATTGGTTTGTTAAGGATGGTTTATTAGATGCAACAAATTTTTTAGATTATATATATGGTGAGTTTAACACCATGTCAGCTGTCAAGATATGAATAATCAAAACTAAATTTTGGTAAACAAATTGTAATCATCTGACGGAAAAAGAAAAAAAAAAAAAAGTTATAAATAATTGATCCAAGATACCCTTGTTGATGGATTTCTTGTAACTTGTGGTAAAATTGGTTTTATCAAAAAATTATTTTCGTCTTGAAGATAAAATCTCACGTGTTAATCAGAGGCAGAGACAAAAGAGGCAGGGTGGTCACGTGTCTCTCTAGCGAAAAAAATTGTACTGTAATTTTTTATAAATATCTGGCTATTTTTGTTAATTTGTCTCCTTATAACGGACCGATTTATAGCGTATTTATTAAAAGTTATCAAAGTATGTCTTCTCGAGAATAACTTTTTGGCTCCGCCCATGGTGTTAATGATGTAATCTCACTTTTGTAAATGTGTAATCTTTTATATAATAAAACAAAACTCCTATTGAAAATTTTCCATTTAAAAAAAAATCAATTCATACCTTATTTAGTAATAATTGTATTTAAAAAAAAATATTATTTTCTTATTAGGTAACATTTTATATTTATCCACAAGTAGAAGATAAATACAAAAAATATAGATGAGATAAAAATATAGATTAGATACAATTAATAATAGGATTAAAATTTTTAAATAATTATCTTTAATAATAAAAATATATGATTCAAAAAATTTTAAAAAACCCGCGCGTGCACGGGTATTATAACTAGTATCCAAATATGACCAAGTCATATCTTATACTTTTTTTTTCCTCTTATTTGTATTAGTCATATTACTTCTTTTTAAACTCGTATTTAGTAAGTTATCAAAGAGAAACTTGCATTAGAAAACTTAAGAAGCATACAAATCACTCCTCGCAGTCAAAGGGGTTCAATAAATTTAGTTTAAGTTCTCATCTTTGATTCCTGTAAAATTAGCATTACAAAAACAGAAATGAAGATTATAATCATCAGGATCATTGCACATTTATTTTGCACTCTTTACTAAAGTAAAAAAGAACTTAAAATTTTACTTTTACAAATAATTCATGTGTCCATGTAAATAATTGCAATCTAGAACTTTCTGTAGTTTGTATTAAAATGGATAACTACTTCATCCGTACTTAAATTAAAAATTTTGTCTTATATTTTACAAAAAAATTAAAAATTACAGTAACAAGAAGATACTGGAGCCGCATAAACAGGTGGTTAATTCTGACACGTACTACAAGTAGTCACGGAGGTGGAGTGGCAGTGATTGGGATTTTGATAAATTCAAGGCCAATTAAAGTGTCAAAAGTGTAAAAGAGAGTATAGGATTCCCAAACCTCAAAAAAAAAAAAAAAAAAAAAAAAAAAAAAAAAAAAAAAAAAAAAACTTTAAATCCAGGACTTGATTTTTTTTGCATTTGATTTTCATTTTGGTCATGTTCAACTCTATTTTGTTACGCAAGATATCATTGGATTTAAACAATTTAAAGTTCTTTTATGAAACCGCTAGGTAAAGTGAATCGCAAGAAACCTCACATTGCATGATTGTTTGCTCGTATTTACAAACACGATTTTATCATATAACGCTACATATATAACGTTAGCTAGATCCTTAATATCCATATACCAAAACAAACTCACCCATCAAACATACATTACAATTTCACTAGTTTATAATCATATTTAATTTATATGAAAAAAACCCGAGTCTGAAATAATTTAAAAGCTGTTTATAAAAAGTAAAAATAATTATAAATTATGATACATGCTACAAAGTGGTTTAGATGATTATCACTCGATGGTTATCATAATTATTGTCTTTTCTTGTTAAACATAACTCTTAAAATTTCATATAACTTTTTCCTCAAAACTTAATAATAGGACTCATGTCGACAATCACCTCTTTTGTTTTTCGAAAGTCTAAGGGTGTGTTTGGTAAAACTAGCAATGAGTTGTGAGCAGTAGCTGTGAGTAGTAGCCATAGCTCACAGCTCACAGCTTGGCTATGTTTGGCACAAAGCTTTTTGGAGCTTTTTTGGGTAAGGAGCGGTGAATAATGAGCTCTTTGATTGCTAGTGTTCGTTTGGCATGAGAGCTGTGGGCTTTGCTATTTTTTAGGAAAGCTCATTTTCTCAATGCTTCTTTATGAAGCCGTGAGCTTTTTTGGCTACTGCTCACAGCTCATTGCTACTGCTCACACCTACTTTTGCCAAACATAGCCAAAAGCATTGGAAAAATGAGCATTTTTAAAAAATAGCAAAGCTCACCGCTCTTTTACCAAACGAACAATAAAAATCAAAAAACTCATTGCTCACCGCTCATCGCACCAAAAAAACTCCGCGCCAAACATAGCATAAACCCTTAGAGCATCCGCAATGCAAAAATTCTTTCGGGGTCCTGCTAAATGAACACCAAATTCATTAAATAAACACTAGTCAAAATTTTTCATTACATTATTCTAAGTTTCAATATTAACTTTACTTCATTTTATTTAAACATTAACTAATGTTTTAATCAATTTACTTTAAATCTCCTGACAAAAAAAAAAAAAAAAAAAATAGAAATAAAAAATGTGTTAACCTGGTACTATTATTTATTTATTGGCCATTAGCCGAACTTGCTTTTATAAAACTATATCATTTTCATTTTTTCTTTTCTTTTTTGTTTGTCGTTTACATTCACTTTTTTTAAGATAAAAAGTGTCTACAATTTGAGAACTTTATACATATAATTTAACTAGAGGTAATTTTGTAAATGGACAAGTAGCCCAAAGAATTGAGATTTTTTTAAGATAAAAAGTGTCTACAATTTGAGAACTGTATACATATAAAAAGTGTCTACAATTTGAGAACTGTATACATGATTTGTTTTGTCTTTACTATGTCTTATTATAAATGACATATATACTCTTTTGTTGGAATTGGGCTATCAACTTCACCTTAAGCTACCTTAGTATTTGGCTACCGACTTCACCTTCTCCAGCCAACACCTCCAAACTTTAAACCCAAAATCCGGCGACCCTTCCGGCGACCACCACCATCAACCTCCGCCCACCACCATACATGCCACTTTATTATGTCATAGAACCTTGACACCCTTTATCATCACTAACAAAAAAAAAATAATAATAAAAAAAATAAAAAATAAATAAATAAATAAATAAAATCCCGGTCAACAAATCACAAAACAAAATCTTACTACCAAAACCAATCACGGGTTATTGGTCTCAATACCGTCTTCCACGGTATATGGGGGAGATTGAGACGTAGACAACTTTAACTCTATCTAAGGTAAAGAGGCTGCTTCCGATTCTACCAGAGGTAGAAAATAACCTCTGGCTTTGTAAGGGGTGAGGATCGAACCCTTGACCTCTGTAATTTGTTTAACTTTTTAATGTAATTTTAGGTAAGTAAAAAATAAAAGAAAAATAAGTTTAAAAGATAAGTAGTGGTTACTTAATAATGATAAAATTTATATGGTGAAGTTTCATTAATTAGCATAATTACTGTATTTAAAACTTTAATGAAAAGTGAGAAAACAATGATTAATGTCATCATTAAGGTTTATTTAGTGGAATTAATGTGTCCATTTAGCTTTTCAACTTCATCTAATTACTAAATATTAGGTTAAATCATCAGTTATTCTTGCAATCTTTTCAACTTCATCTCAATCTATAACCGACTTTTAATTCTATACTAATTACTAAATATTAGGTGATAAATTCCGGCAAGCCTTGCACTTCCATCTCGATGTTGTATATACTTCACATTAAATGCACTGGTTTTATTTTTCGATAAAAGTTTGAACTTTTGCTTATGTTTAAAACATAACTTTTTTATTTGATATTATAATTTACAAACGGATTTAAGTCAAAATTATGTATTTTTTTCTTTCTATTCATTACTCAATGTGCTATTTTTAATATGTCGTATTTTGCTATTATGGAAAACTCATTTAATGGGCGTAAATATTAGTTTCTCACTAATGATTCTACATATAAAAAAAAAAACACTTTGCGATGCGCGGACCTTCTTCTTTTCAATAATAATTCAATTGCACACGATAAATTCATTCTAATATTTCTCAAAGAGCATTCGAAAGCAACTACTTACATAAACTAATCACGCTAAAAAGTATTATTTAACCATTTAAATGTTGCTTTACATACATGCTCGTGCACATTTTTTTGAATCAATTTGCACATGTGAGCTACATCAATAGAAAACGCACATAAATTACTTGTATATGAAATGCCTTAACATAATATATATATATATATATATATATATATATATATATATATATATATATATATATATATATATATATATATATATATATATATATATATATATATATGCTTATCTATAACAATCACATAATATGTAAGAATCAAAGAAAATAGTTGGTATCTCAATCTTTGGTTCCATTTATCTGAGCATGCATGATCTTGTGTGATTTTCATGGTACCTGCGTATGATAACTAAATTAAGAAAAAGAAAAAAGACCAAGTTAATTACAAAGATCTAAAAGATGTGTTCCAAAATGTAGCAAAAGAGAATTTACATACCGCTACCAACAATCAAAGATCTAAAAGATGTGTGAATCATCTTCAAATGTACATACTAAATATGATTTTGGCGGGTTTATATAGGCATGAATTAGGTTAAATCATTAATTGTTCTTGCAACCTTTCGCAACCCTTGCATTTCATCTAACCGACTTTTAATTCTATACTAAATGTCATGTGATCGATTCGGGCAACCCTTGCACTTCATCTCCTTTCATGATTGTATAGTTATTATGAGGCTGCATTGAATTCCGAGCATAGCTATTTTGTACTCTATGCAACTACTAAACAACTCCAACTTGTTTCTAACTCTAAAAACTCTATCATCATAACTCCACATCAAATTTAGGGACTGAATCTTATAGTATTATAGATTTTTAAAAACTTTCAATACAATGCAAGAAATTCTTTAAAAAAAAAATTTAAATAGTAAAAAGCTGTTGTTAATTTACTCATTCCGAATGCTCTTATAAACTCTAATAAAGCTCATGTCAAATGGTTACTTTTCGATTCTTCTAGATAATGCATGTAACACTTCATGTAATTACCCAAAAATTTTGAAAATCTAATAGCATAAGAATGCTAAATGATCAAGAGGGAACAGAGAGTCAGAGACACCATGCACACTGAGATATCGATATTCGAGTTGATGGGTTCATTTACCAAGGATTCCCCTGCCACTGCCATTTCCACCCCTCAATTATATTCATCTCCATTATTTATTCACTCCTCTTTTTGGTTAAAAACATTAACGTTAACTCACCATTATTTCTTTCCTATTTTGGAAACTTTTCTATTTGGGTTCATATGTTCTACATCAACTTGTCTATTGTTAATTGTACATGTTTTGTTATTTGTGTTAAAGTTTGTCCCGGGGGCCGTGTTACCTATAGCGAAATCGAAGGGGCACCATCACTCGCGTCTCATTCATTCACTTTATACAGACTTGCTTAACTTTTTACCGCTTTATTATACCAATCAGGAGACTTAGTCGCTCAATGTTTGTGAATATTATCACTAAAGTATGAGAAGTATCGAGTTTGCAGATTCTTGCTACGTGCAAACAACTTTGAAGTGGATATGAACAATCTTTCATAAAAGAAGAAGGGTTTATCCGATTTTAGTAATTAGTGTGCCACTGAGTTCAAACCTCGTGAATTAGTCGGTCAAAAGATCATTAAAGAGACGATTATCTTAGATCAATATTGATGTGTCATCCAACAACATCAACGACAAAAGAGACGATTATTTTAGATCAATATTCTCATCGACGATACAGATTTAAAAAAAAAACTGTTCTATAGCTTACGATTTTTTTTCATGTTTTAATTTGACCATTTACTCCACGCATCAGAGTTCTACTATTTTAGACGGTAGAAAATGAGGTCCTCCTAGTTATTGTTCGCGCCAATACATAGCTTCGTCATCTGGTTGCCAAAAACAAATCGAAATTATTGGAAAAAAGTGCGACTAAACGCGTTTTTAGTTTTTTCATTTTCTTATGAAAAATTTCTTGGAAAAATAGAGAATTTCTCTCCAACTAAACGCATCCTAAATAACATGGAGGAGTATTTTCATCCTTAATTTACACAATGTGAAAATCTATTTTAGCATGACTTGTGAGTAGCATATAGATGTATATTCCTAAAAAACGTTATATGTGGTGTAAAAGTTGAGACATAGCCGACATACATTTTTGAAAATTGCTAAACGTAGCCTTAAAAATTATGTTTAACATATTCAGACACGTTGTTTGTACCTTGAATAATAACTGTCCACCTTCTGAATTAACATCTTTCAACCGGCTCTATCTACCACCACTTATGCACATTTTTATTTCTTAAACATAGCTTAGCAAAACCCTACAATTTTTAGTAAAAGTAAATAAACAAAACCAGAAGTTCTCAAATTATTTATTTTACCTATTTAGATTAGTATAATTCTACATAAAAAGGACAAATTCAATTTGTATATTGTTTAGTGGATGTGGTGAGCCGACACTGACACATATAACTCACTTATTTGATAGCTTATTATACTCACACCGCCTTATATATGATTTTAATAATTTGTAACTTAAGTCTGATAAGGAACATCTCTTTATAGTTAGTATTTTTTTAATAAATTTACGCGTTAATTCAGCTATATTTTGTGAAGGTGAGAAGGATTTTGATTTATGGTTGGAGATAGTGTAGAAACATCAAGAATCATTTATCTTGATCGAGGAAATAAAAGTTAGGTAATTTGATAGTTGAAATTGAGTATCTATAAACCCTACCAAGTTTTGAAAAAAGTTATAGCAAGTACATTTATTACTTTTAATATTTTATTTTCATCTAACAACATTTCGATAACAGAATTTTAATGAAGACGCTAGTGTAAGGAGACATGGAGCAAAAATATAAAGACAAACTTATTTAAGGTGACTGCATCTTAATGAAAATAATGTTACACACAATCTTATTTAGAACTTATGCTAGATGTGTTTATCAAAAAATGGTTCAAAAAAAAAAAAAAAAAAAAAAAAAAAAAAAAAAAAAAACTATGATTATACAATTAAGGTTTGTGTTTGTTTTTTTTATACGTTTTATGTTTTCTTTTTTAAAAAACAAGTAAAACATATATACGAGAGAAGAGGTGGATCTAAAGTCTTTAAGGTATAAGAAACGTTATCGATAACCAGACAAAAAACTTTCACAAAATTGAAGTGGAATAAGTCATTTTTGCCTTTTATGTTTAAAAATAAACTTAAACATTTTTTTTTTCCACTTTCTCTTCCCGCTTGGAGACATGAGAGGGCTAGACAAAAACTTTCACAAAAGTATTTAAGAAAATAAACAATGCCTAAATCTTTTCCTATTTTGGCATGGTGAGTTATTGTTTAATGTTACTAAAACGTGGGGAAATTTAACTGTGATGAATGTCCAAAAAAATTTATAAATACCCCTATTCACATTCACTATCAACCCTCTCTTTCTCCACTTATTTTACCCTCACTTCTACTTCTTCTTCTTCTTCCTTTGTGCTAAGGCTCACCCAAGGCCTAGCATGGCGGTCGCAGAAACGTTGGGATGCAGCCAAGGATGACTTGCCGACGACTATGGTCTTTTTGACCATGCATGTACGTATCTTATATGCATTGTCTATCGGCAAGTTGTCTTTGGCTACATTCTTCTTTCTGCTTCTCATGCTAGGCTATATATTGTTTTTTTGGGTGATTAATTACTTCATACCACTCAGTGTACGTTGTCCATATTCTTGTAGCAACTCAGAGCAAATTGTGCACTCACTTGCTGTTCTAAGTTTTTTTGATTATTTATTTATTTATTATATATATTTTTTTTTCAAATCTTAGAAATGCACATTTGTTTGATGAAATTTTACCAATGGGTAAGTTTGTTTCTTGTTCATACTTGTACATGGTGAGCAAAAGTGGCAAGATGATTGGCTTGCTCATAGTAGGTTTGGCTGAATGAGTCATTTTCATACCTCTTAAAATGGGTTGTATTGGTATGCTAATATTTTCATGTTATATAGAAAAAATATACCATATAATTTCACAAGTATCTGTTTTATAGAACATAATCTTTTCTTTCAAACCATAAATTATTGAATCTCTACAAGTGCTACAGTACATTTTATGCATAGTACTTGGTATTCAACTATGTTTCACCTTTATATTATAACATTTAAACATGTAAAATATGCTTCACCTTCATATTAGAATGAAAAATGATTGAGAGATCTAAAAATGTGACTAATTATATGCTTAAATAAATGTGACAATAAGTTATTGTTTTATGAAGAAGTGGAGTAACAGAATGCTGAGTTGCTGACACTAGGGCTGAGCAAACGGACCGGATGGACCGGACCGACCGACAAAACCGACCGGACCGAGACCGACCGGACCGGACCGACCACATTCGGTCCGGTCCTCGGTCTAAGCTTTTTGCCAAATTCGGTCCTCGGTCCGGTCGGTCCGGTCCGGTCCGGTCCGGACCGACCAAAAACCCGAAAAAACTTGCCTAATTGGACCGGACCGACCGAAGACCGACCGGACCGGACCGGACCGAGACCGGACCGACCATATTCGGTCCGGTCTCGGTCTATGGTTTTTCCGGTTCTCGGTCCTCGGTCCGGTCCGGTCTTGGTCGGTCCGGTCCGGTTTTCGCCCGATGCTCAGCCCTAGCTGACACATATATTATTAGTCATACGCATGTCAATCAATGGTCTATTAGAAAAACCTTTAAATTTTAGAGGTAACTTATATACAACTTTAAGGTACATCAGTACATGGCATAACCATAATACTTGTATATAGTTTTCTTTACAGTTTTTAGGTACATTGCATAAGCAGAACATAATACTTGTTAACAATATGTTTTCTTCTTTTTTACATTTGTAAGGTACATTGTATATACAGTTATACACGATGATTGCTATAATACAATGATATTAATTGCATATCATCGGCATATATAATGAATGCCTTTATTTCAACTAAGAGAGCAACATTGTTGCAATACAACTTAGAGTTGCTTTCTACCCAGTAAATGCGCTTAGTGAAACCGCGTTCGGTAAGTTTGAAGGTTGAGATTTTACCTTAGTCGTTTAGATGTTTATTTTTGCACACGTTTGGTGTTTGTTGCTTGCTAGTTTTAGGGTCTGTAGTTGATGACGTTGTTACTTTGGGTTGATGGTAGGTGATGTAAGTTACTTTGATGTAGTGTCATGTTAATTCGGTATAATTCTAGCTTCTTGGTAGTTTTTATATTGGAGTATCTCAATAATGTATATTGCTTTAAAAATAATTTTGAGTTGCTAAAAGAAGATTTGAAGAACTTTCAAAGTTTCAATCCATTTGAGCATGGCCCATTTAACTGATTTGGCCCATTCCAAATTTCCAATCTTTTATTCAAAAGAATCGACACTGATATTAGCCCATTTATAAGTAAATAAATTGTCATCTCTAATTTTTATTGTCAAAATCAAACTTTTCTAAGACCAATCTCACAATATTCACAAATACTACACAAGTGTCCCATACGACACTTATAAACTCATAACAGATTGGTTGGAGCATCCCGCGAATACCGCTAAGTTATAACCAGGGCCGTTCCATTGATTTGGGTGACCCGGTGCGAAATCACGAATGAAAACCTCATAAATCACGAAAAGTTTAACTATTATGAAAAATTAAAAGTTCTTTGATATGTAGCCCGGATCAACTTTGATAATATTTAACAAATATGCTAAAAATTCAAAACATTATATATTTAAATATGTATAAAACTTTAAATATTAATGGATATATACTAAATCGGAGGGCCCTTACAATGAGGGGCCATGTGCGGTTGCACCACTTGCATATGCTAATCGCCGCCACTGGCTACAACTATAAGCCCCTTGTGTATCGAGTACCATCAACAAGTTCTTGAGACTCAAACTTGTTAGCTTTGATTGAAACACATGAACTTGCAAATGCGAAAAGGATTCTATTAATTCGTAACTTCCACTACAAATTTTTTCAAAAGTGAAACAGATTCACCTTCTTTCATATACATATTAGACACTAATATAGGCTTCTAAGTAACAAGAAAATCGGATAGAACAGGTGAACACACTTGGGATAGAACAGGTGCCCACACTTGGACGTTTCGGTTCATAAACCTCAGGCTCGACTTTTGTACTATTTACACCACAAAACGTACACATAGTACAAAGGTACCCTGTACAGACGCTTTCATTATACACATCACCATATAGGCATATAGTTAACATGCCGAACACACGTCATCTCCCAGAAGACACCAAGTTTTTATCTTTGCTATCTTCTTTCATATCTGATGTTGACTTCAGGGGAATAGGAAGAGGAAGAGGGAGACTTGGTTCGGATAATGGACCCGATACTGGCACTGGTGCTTGAGGCAATGCTGGTGGCGCAATCTCCTTCGGCTGGTGCTCGGGTCTTGGAGTATACACAAAAGAAAGGTCTCGGTTGGCCCCAAGCGCCACCAATTCTTTCTCCTCCAAACCCTTTGGAGGGCCTAAACTGCATCGATCGGGTGAGTGTTTGGCTAGTGCATCTTTAAATTTCTTGATCTGTATCATCATAAATCACCAAGATCAGAAAAAACTCTTTTTTCAAGAGTAGTTTTAATGCTACTAAACTGAAAAAGAGATTATACAGAAACGAACCGTGGCATTAGTACAGCTAAAGCTACAAAGACGACCCTCAGCCCCTCTGTAGAAGCGAAAGAATGGAAGAACGTGAACGTTGAGGCTATAACACATGGATTTGTGATCCTCGTAGTTCACTTGAAGAAACTGGACGTCGGGATTCATCTCTGCTAATTGACATATCTGCAACAAAAGAAATACGAAAAGCCAAAAAAAGTTAGGAAAATGGGGCCATCACAAATTAGGTAAAATTGCAAGAAAATGCAAATGTACCATTTCTAATCATTTAATACAACATATTGCATACTTTGATTTAAAACAAAATATGATTCATAAATCTGTAAAATGTACCTTGGGGTGAAGAGCTTTGCAACCTCCACAACCGGGCGAAAAGAAATCTACAACAACTAATTTATCACCAGCACTCGACAGAGACTCAACGAGATCTTCTGCACCCTCGATTTCCTTCATGTTTGGTTGAAGACCCTTCTCCCACCATTTTAAAGATTTCCCAATGCTAATACTCATCTGTTTCATTTCAAATACAAGTTACATTAGTACTCAGTATAAATTAATCACCATCGGAAACCGAAAATATAAAAACACGAAAGCGCACGCTCTTCCTAAACATCAAGATGATTGCTTTCACATATTCTGTTTTCTAAAACAAATTAAGCGATTCAAAAGAACCAAATAATCATCTTGCATAAGCTAACCCTATTACAATCTCCATCCAAACACTCAAGACTAATCATCTACGACCTAAATAACACAAAAATCAGATAATCACTTTCCAAAATACAACCCAAACACCCTTAAAAAATGCATCAAGAAAAACCAAAAAAATGGATTTTTAACCATGGTAAAACAATATTTACCATTTTGTAAATATTCCATTCTGGGCATATCATCAAGTTCATCTTTTTATAAACTATGGTACAAACAAATAAATTTATATACAATCAATCAATAACAAGATTCTCCTAATCATATACTTTTATTTAAAAAAAAAAAAAAAAAAAAAAAAAAAAAAAAAAAAAATCCCAAAAACATAACTAAGCAGAAACACAAAAAGGGTAATTCAAAAAATTAAAAAAAAAAAAAAAAAAAAAAAAAAAAAGTAAAAATTTTTTACCATAGCATCAGAAGCACCACCACCAAGATGAGACCTTTCTTGGCGCGTGAACCCCACGCGCCGCCCAAACACCTCCGACTTCGCAGATCCAAATTTATTCAACCTTTGCATCTTCAACACCACAGGCGCCAAATGATCCAAATTTTTACCACAACCAAAACCATTCTTCTCACAAGAACCAGAAACCTTAAAACTGTTACATACAACCTTAGCCATGATGATTTTCCTTAATCTTTTTTTCAAGAAATTAGTACCAATGAAATGGGTTTCTTGAGATGAATAAAGGGTTTTTTTTTTTTCTAAAGTCAAATGCGGCAAAAAGTGGCAAATGGATTAGCTTTTTTATATTGCTTTTGGTCTAATTTTTGTGGTATACGTGTATGTGAGAAAAAGTGTGTGTATTTTGAAAATGTGTGGGGTCAAATCAATATTTGTGGATTACTAATTGTTTTCTTGTGGGAGTAGTATTATCCCAGTCATTGTTGTGTTGGATAACATGATCTAACGGTGGATAAATTTGGATAGAGGGTCATGACAGTGGGATCTGTCTTTTTGAGGTTTTGGTTTGGGTCTTGTTGTTTGGGTGATATGTGGTTTTGGTCCTCAAAATTGTTTAGTTTGATGTGTTCTTGTCATATGGTACAATGAACCAATTTGATAGGTTAATATTAATGAGTTTGATTAGGGTTGGAAGCGAGTTGACCTGAGTTGAGTCTGTCGGAGCGCGAGCTCGACTCGTTTATTAGGGGTTAGCATAATGGATCTCAGATCGAACCGAACCTATTTTAGTCCGGTCTTCGGTTCACACTTTACCTCATGGTTAATCCTTGGTCTGGTCCGGTTTTACGTACAACCGATCATTTTGCCTTCTTGGACTGAACCGATCAAAGAACCGGACTGGATCGGACCAAACACATTCGATCCGATCCTCGGTCCATGGTTTTAGGCTAAATCGGTCTCAGCATAGTTCGAGTTTTTTCGGTCCAGTCCGGGTTAGACCCGATGCTCACCCATATTTATAACTATACAACTCGAGGTTAGGCTCGTTTCAAGCATTGTAATTTTAGCTTAAATCAAACTCGGGATTGTTAGCACGCTAAGACTGAAATCTTATCATTTTAGAAGAGTCAGAATAAATTTTCTTATATATAGTTGAGTATTATTTTTTTGGTCTCAGGTTGAGCAATTAGCTATGATAAAATTAATCTATACCTCGATGCAACAAAGATGTTTTCAACTCATAAACATAATTGTACAATCTTTTTTATGTACAAGACATAGTATTTATGTTCGCGCAGATTAACGAATTCTAAGAATAAAATCCCTCTAAAGTTACAATGTTAGCTCCGACTCTAATGACCCCGAGCTTTTTACAAGCGGCTTAGCTCGTTTTCACCATACTTTTGAGCCTTCGTAGTTCATGTTATAGTTACAAAACAGTATTGTATGTTGTATACATGGGCATAATAATCCTCGTATGTTTAAATAAAATATTGTTTTGCTTGTTCGGTTACTAGTTGGTCACCGATTTATGAAATTTATGATTACTTGTTATGTTTTACAAAGTTTTATAACTTCAGTTTGAAGTAATAAATCATGGATGTCTCTAGTTGCTTGATTTCATCGAAAAGCATCTATTCATTGTATTACTTAAAGATTAAGTGAGTTGAAAATAACCTTCACAAAAGACTTAACAAGCCTTAGGTTGACGGTATTCAAAGATGAAAAATACTAGATCCACATACATTTTACAAAATTTTTTCCACACGCTGACGTGGCGGAGTGTTGATTGGTTGGTTTTCTGTGGGCCACAGAAGACCAACCAATCAACACTCCGCCACGTCAGCGTGTGGGAAAAATTTTGTAAAGTGTAGGTGGGTGTAGCACACCTCTTCAAAGATACATTAGATATGCTTTATTAATTAAATGTTTACGGATTTTTAAATGTTTAAGAAAAGACATACATAGTTTTATATACGCACACATTCCAAATCGTCCAAGATTCTCTTTTAATTAGCAAGTAAAACAACATACATAAAGTAAATACATTCAACCCATTACTTGCAAGTTAGTCAAGTTTAGAAAAGTTAAAAAGTCTCAAACTACAAATTAAGCACCCTACAAAATTAAGGGAGCCCAAATGTAAATACAGAACTAAAATTCAGGTACCACAATAAATAGATAAGATCCTATATGGTAGAAGGAGAAGCACGTGACCGTACCCTTTATCACCCACGTGGATCCACATATGTTAAGATCTGCAAAATGTAAATTCACAATATTACCCTTGTGTAGAAAAATAAGTGGATATTATTTGGATAAAATTCTTATGAACAAAAAAATAGGGGACGCTAGTAGCTTTTGCCACCCATATTTTGTACCACACCTGTTTTTCATGGCAGCCATGTGTTCATGTCAATGTCACAACTTTATGTGATGACAATGGAGAAAAAAAATATCCTTAAAAATGGGGTGTTTAGAAATGAACGGACTCGACTCGACTCGACCCGGTTCTTTAGATAGCTAGCTATTTCAGTATTTTGACATTGTTTTAGAAGTGGCGAATGACTGATTGAACATAATCACCTGTTTTGAAACACACATACTTCTATGAAGATTTCATACAAAATTAGCATATAACATTTTACATCAAAAAGAAATATTTGTTGCAGATGAAAATGGCATATTGAATGTCTGAAACACATGCATAAGAAACAATGTCATATATAAGAACTATACCAAAGCATGCATGGTGAGCAATGTCGATCAATGGATATGTCACAAACGCTTGACGCCTCATTTTTCCCTCCTGAAACCAGAAAACAATTAGGAGTTATTGTAATTAGCTTAGTTCAGTGAGTGGTTAATTAATGGTGTTTGGATTTTTCTTAAAACTGGTTGATTACGTATTTATTGGATCTTGTGACTGCAATTTTGCAATAACCAGTACAACACACATGCTGTCGAAGGGCAAGAAGGCACCTTACTATCCACGGGTCCGAGGGTTTATATGGTGGTTAATGCTTGATGCTCTACATATATCATTATCTAACTTGAAAATGATACTAGGCTTATTGGAACTATTTCGCCAATAAAATGCACCATTCCAATATTTCCATTGTGAAATTAGAGAAAACTATGGTCCAGATATTGATCTCTGCAAACACTCCACTTACATGTTTCTGAAGAGTAAGTTTGTATTTGAATTGAATAACCAACATCATTATCAAGCATTAGTACAATCTAAATCAGGGGCAGAGCTAGTAGGGTGACTAGTGGGTGCTGAGCCACTCCTAATCAACCCACTTCATTCATAATTTACTTAGACTACGAGCCATTTCTCTACTAGTTTTTTACATTCAGTTACCCTTATTTTATAGGCATACCTACAAAATTCAGTAATGAATAACTTAAACAATAACAAACAACACTATAGATTAAATTCTGAAACAATATCCATCACTATGACTTGCCTTAAGCACGGTTGACCCCCCTTAACTAAAAATCCTGGCTCCGCCACTGATATGAATGACTTTGTAGTGAGTCGATTATGTACGATTAAAAGCAATTCTCGAAACATCAACAGTAATAACTGGGCGTTGGGGAAGTTAAGATTAATGGATAGATTGTATAAGTAATACTTATCGTAACATATATTCACTAGAATGTATGCTTTAGTCGCTAGATAGTTGAGTTTCTTACAGTAATTAGTTCTGCTTAGTACTTCATTCTCTCTCTATATATATTCTTGTCCTATTCTAGTTGGATTAACTAAGTTTTCAATTTTCACTACTTATATAAGGAATAAAAAAAAAGGTTAGTGGTATGACATTAATGGTCAATGTGTATAGTCTGAATTCTGAAATCAAGAACTCAAACAGTCCACATATGTTTAGATTTTAAACTTCAAAGGTCAATCAGATCAATCATGATCTTAAAACCGGCGTAGATTCTGTACTTTCAAATTTGAAGTTATTATATACTTATAAAGTACAAATTTAAGGTAATGAGTTTGACTTCTCAAAGGCTTTTCTACAGCAGCATACAGAGCATTTTCAAGGGAGAAATCACGCCTAATACATCATAAATTTTAGCATTTCATCATTTCATTTACATTTCGAATTCATGACATTTGTAAACATTTATTCGAGTGTCCTATTTAATATAATCGGCAAAATGTAGAACCTTGTAAAAATTTCTTGTAATTATATCGTTAATAAAATATATAATCTTTCGTTATTGTTACTAATTCCCATTTTCTCGGAAAAATTTGAAATTTTTCTTATTATATTATTTTTTCGTTATCACAAAATAATATAAATCACGAAATGACGGAATTAATACTCGACACGTTACTCAAAACCTAAATATTTCATTTAATCTTAATTATATTTCTTAAACTTAATTAAATTTCCTAATCACACTTAATAATCCAAACGGGCCCTTAATCTTATTCCAGCCCAGTCTCGTTCACTATTCACAGACCCAAGGTCACAAGCCCAACTCCAATTTTTATTAAAATCTCATTTGTTCGACTAAGCTTCAAGCCTCCAAAAACGTCTCGTTTATTCTCGATTCTTACACACGACGTGCCAATATTTTTACACCATCTCGTTTACCACCTAGCCAACTATTAGTGTGTCAAATCCCAAGTTCATTGGACGACGTTTGATACATTTTTAAGGGGCAAAGTGTTTGACGAATATTCATATCAATCGATTCATATATAATTCAAATCTTAACCGTTTTGATTCCCGTTTGTTCCTACGAGTTTCTAATAACATTTCTAACATATTTTCATGTTTAAATGTCATCTATGATCAGCTATAATCAAGTAGTACGAGATTTCACAAATCGTGTATGGAATAAAAGGGTTGTCGACATCTTGGTGATTCACCAAGGACATACACCATATTTTATGCACTCTCAATCCATATAATAACAATATAAATCATCCTAGAACCTAGGTTTACTGACAATGCATAGTTACTATGGTTTCCTTGAAATAATTCACACTTACGTGTGATAAATTGACACCATATATACAATACATGCATGCATTCATTTCTCACAATTATCATACACCTTCAACTATTTCTTTCTTCCTAAAAACTATTCCATAGAAGCCAGAAGTCGATTGCAATATCGTTTGGACGCAAGAAAAGGATTATTGGGTTGGAGTTATACGTATATTATTTGGGTTATACGTTGAACGTGATTATCCATGTGTTCCATCCATTCACTCTCGACTCTCTACTCTCTACCACCTAAAGGGTGTTGTAAGTTGTTTCAAGCTTATTTCCATTCACTTCACACGTTAAAAATAGTTCATGCACCTTGTTTATATTTTATCGATTGTATATTACTTTACGTATTGTTTTCATGTATATATTGTCATATAGAACACAAACGTGGCTAGCCTCTATCTTGGAAGGCCTAGGAGTCACGTAGCACACATAATTCACATTAGTTTCAACGTTACAAGCATCACATGAACCTATTTTGAACCATGCTCCATCGTATGAAAACTCATTTAAACACTTAGAAATATTTCTAAGTTTTTCATATATATAAACGTTACAAACATGCTACAAAACACTCGTATATCTTTAAATATCACGTAACAAGAGTACCATATTTATACACGACTCAATAGACCACCTAGAAAACTACCACTTACATTTATACAACTTGTTAAAATACTCACGTTTCGACACACAAATTAATCCATTTTGAATCGGCATTCACAAGGTTTTTCAAATCCAAATTTAGTTAAGAAAATTAATATTTTTCGTTTGGGCTTATACTAAGCCCAATAAGAAGTAACGATCCATAAGCCCACTGGGCCCATATGAAACGTTTTTAGAATCATAAAAATAGCCCAAGGCCAGGCCCAAAACATTTTTCATGCCCTCGCCTCTAAAAATCTTAACGGGGCCTTGAATTTGTTTCGTTAAAGGCCCAATTATTGAAAATAAGCACTTTTAATCAAATAAGCAGTTGAAATAAGCTTATTATTGACTTAATAAGCCACGAAAATTTTTAGAAAATTTTTACAAATCATTTTTGTAACTTTGGACTAAAAATGTAACGCGACGACACCTAGAAGGACTAAAAGTGTAAATATTGAAAAGTAAGGACTAAAACTGTAAAAACAGAAACTTAAGGATAAAATTTGATGAAAGTTAATATTCTAAGCCTAGTATTGATTATTGGACAATTAGAGGACTATAGTTGAACTTATTTATAAAAAGGACTAACGGTGTAACGCAAATATCGTTAGAGTAAAAATGGTAAAATTGGAAAAAGGACAAGGACTAAACATAATCTATTTAACATTCTTATTTATTTTCTATTTTCGTAAATTTATTTCATATGCATTTAAACTTCATTTTTATTTATATATATATTATTTAACGTAACGTTAATAATATATATAACGATATTTCAAAAGTTAATATTTTTTACTTACGATTAAAAAGGTAAAACTTCGATGGATAATTTAAATAACATATTTTGTCATATCATGCATATCACAAGAAATACACTGCACATCACCTATTCGTCATAACGAATAATTATTATTCGTTATTCGTTTGTATTTACCAAATGGTATTTGGTCAAATTCTTAGATAAATCTATTTATCAGGTTGTGTTTCGAAGCCGTTATTATAAATTCGTCCGATTTTATTTTCTTTATTTCAGTATCAATCAAGGTGAGTCATAGCCTCACAATTACTTATTTTCAAACTCCGTGAGGGGGATACATGTTATAAATAGATCACAAGTAATTTTCTGTATGCTTCCTGACTTGATATATGCCTAAGTTACCTATTGCCAAAAGACCCTTGATCATGAGCCATTAATCACTATTATGTGAACGCGAATATAATGAATAGATCTATTTAAGGTTTGACAGTCTGTCCCATTAATACTTGACGGAATGCCATTATGCATGTGGTTAGTCGTGATAATTATATTTGAGTAAAAATAGGAATTGGCAAATCACCTATTACACGAGGGCAAAATTATCATTGATTTGATAAACACCTCCGTTTTTACGGTATTTGTTAACGTTTTGCGTGTCATGAGACTTAGAGCAATATATACTGCAATATCAATTTTTAAACCGATTGTATTTCCAATACAATCTTACTTGTGTATCAAAATGATTACTAAATTCAAACTCTATAATATCACTCAACATTTCTGTTACTTTTAAACATGTATCTCATATATTTAGCAGTGGAAGCAAGCATGGAACGGGCGGCAAAACTTCAAAACTTATCTACTTTATTTAAATAATGGTGTAAAATAAATGATGTTTGATTCAGTTTAGAACATCAAGACTTTTATTATAATACTCTGATAGTAACCTCTTGTATTTGAATTTTTATTAATGAACTTATATTTTAAAACGTCTCTTTCGAGTCGTTTTCTATCATTATGACTTCGATCCTCACTGTAACACCCTAATTACTTTTCCGCTGCCATATTACAAATTAGGGGGTGTTACAGATTGGCATCAGAGCCATAGTTATAGAGAATCAAATGTTTTCAAACATTGAACTATAACCACACTTTCAAATAAATTAAATTTACACCATACTATTTTTCGCCCGCCGTGCCTGCTTGCTACCATACTCAGTAAGTTAATCATTAAGCTATGATACTTTAATCTTGGTATATTAGAATTTTGTATTCTTTGACGATAATAAATTCTTATTCTGCACTATTTATGAATCATTACAGTATTATTTCAATATGAGTATATCAGACTCCAACTCTGAAATTTCCGTCGCATCTGTTACGTCGCCTGTTTTTCGTTCTACCTTTGTACCTGACACTGTTTCCCAAGAAACAGAACCATTCGAGCAAGACGAGATTGTAACAACGCCTGAAAATCCCGATGTTTTGATTTTACCAACACATATACCATTACCACATCATGAATTTGATTCATATGCACCTGATCACCTATTCGATCTTTTTAGCCAAACTTATCCATATACTTTTCACCATAGAGAACAAATTTCTGAGGAAGATATACCCACATCCAGCCGACTTCGTATTTCCGATTCTACTCCTCCACTTTCACCATCATTACCATATCCTCCTGGTTTTACTCCCCCAGCTCATATCAATGAAACTGGCGAGAGTGCTAGGATGGAAATTACCTCTACTCTTTCACCTTCTGTAGTAGTGACGCGTTTGGAGCATCACGAAGAACAAATAGACTCACTTCTTCAGATGATTGATTATTCATCATTTGACCATTCGGATACTATCCACAATACCTTACATAACCTTATAGCCAATAGGATAGAGTTGCAGCAGGGTTTAGCTCAGATACATTCAGATATCTCCAAGACACGCTCTTTCGCGATATCATTGCGAAGAGAGGGACAAAACCATACTTGGGAAGCCCAGCTTGCACACCGAAGAGCAGATACATTGGAAAACCTCGTAGGAGATATGCAGATTCAACACCATACCGAGATGCAGGATCTCCGAACTCAGATTTTAGAGATGGGAGGACATGTGGACGTACCTAATCATTAGAGGCAGTTAGTATTTGTATTAGTAATAAGGCATCTAAGCCTGCCGCATGTGGCAATTAATAAAGAACCTTGTATCGTTTTGTTATGAAAACTCAACTGATCAAGTTATTAATGTTATGCTGTTGGTTGTGATATTACTATATACAAATGTTAATTTATGCTTATGGTTGTTCATGTGTATTAATAATGCATCTAACATATCGGAATAATTATGATTGTTGTATCAAAATAAAAACTACACATGGTGCCCAATTATTGTTAGAACTCATAAATATTCATTTCCCTATTTCACAAGATCCTTTAAACAAAATTATTGTTTAAAATTCTAAAGCTATATTTTTGTATTATTAATAGAAAAATGGAGCATGCAAGTAGCGAAAATTCCAACCCGGAAGTGATCATGACACCTACCGAGGTTCAAAGGATGATTGCTGAGGGTATATCGGCAGCTCGTGAAGCTGATCATTTGAATAACATCAATGGAGCAAACCGTGAAGCTAATACATCTACTCCTCGTAATTGTACTTACAAGGACTTCATGACTTGCAAGCCAACTAATTTCAAAGGAATAGAAGGAGTTACTGAAATGGCCCATTGGTTTGAGCATACTGAGACAGTCTTCAAGAGGAGCGGCTGTTCTGAAGATAGCAAAGTTACATTTGCTACAGGAACTCTTCAAGGAGAAGCACTATCGTGGTGGAATACTACCGCGAATGCTATGGGTCAGGATGAAGCTTTCAAACTTTCCTGGAATGAGTTGAAGAATAAAATGCTTAAGAAGTATTGTCCCAGGACAGGGATCAGAAAACTAGAGGATGAATTTCATCAGCTAGTAGTAAGGTACAATGATCGGAAGACATACGACATAAAGTTTCCGGAGTTGTCAGTATTATGCCCAACAATAGTCCCCGATGTTGAACAAGCATTGGAGAAATATGTGGAAGGACTGCCACCATCTATTGAAGGGGATGTTACCACATCGAATCCACAGACAGTAGAAGAAGCTATGGGACTTGCCCAGAGATTGTTGACCCGGGTGATCAAAAGAGGTTCTACCTCCGTGATCAATGAGCATAAGAGAAGTGCTGACAACCGTGGAAACAACAATAGCAACAACCGCAGCTACAACAACAACTACAGTGGTAACAGGAGCTACAACAACAACAATCAAAGCAGCAACCGCAACAGAGATCAACAACAGAACCGTAGTAATCATCATCAGCAACAGAATCGTCGACAAGAAGCTACCAGAGCTTATGCAGCAGTGCCTGCAGAAAGTAAAGGTTATGCTGGAACTCTACCCCCATGTAACAAGTGCAACATGCATCATACCGGATCATGTAAGGCTACTTGTGGCAACTGCAGAAGAATTGGTCACATGACAAAGGACTTTCGAGCAACTGGAGCCAACACATAACCGATAGCAGTAAAGTGCCATGGTTGTGGTGAAGTTGGACATTACAGAACTCACTGTCCGAAGAATGCCAATAACGTTGCCCGAGGAAGAGCATATGTACTTGGTGATGGAAACACAACTCAGAATTCTGATGTTGTTACGGGTACGTTCCTATTAAATCAACAAGATGCTAAGATATTATTTGATTCTGGAGCAGATAAAAATTTTGTGTCTACTTCGTTTGCCGCAATTCTAAATATTACTCCTATAAAGTTAAATACTATCTATGACATAGAATTAGCAGATGGAAATATCCTAAGTACCAATACCCTAATCGAAAATTGCACCTTAACTCTTCTAAGTAAATCTTTCCCTATCGATCTTATGCCCATCCAATTGGGAAGTTTTGATGTCATCATTGGTATGGATTGGTTATCTACACACCGTGCCAGAATAATTTGTGACGAGAAAGTCATTCAAATTCCACTCAACGGTGAAACCTTAATCATCCAAGGTGATAAACCTAAAACTTCGTTCAATATTATCTCGTATGCCAAGACGATGAAATACATAAGCAAAGGATGCCATGTATTCCAAATTCAAGTAACGGGAGGAGAAACAAAAGAAAAGAAGAAACAACTTGAT
>JARVZY010011045.1:0-43000 GCA_030686995.1 Artemisia argyi | reverse complement strand
TTGTTGAGAGCTATTGTACCTTACTTTATGAGAGTTGTTGTCCCTAAACGCTTGCTCCCTTGATGGGAGCAATTGCCCTTTACATGATCATAGCCAATGTCCCGAATGCTTGCACACTTGATAAGAGTAATTGTCACTTACATGATGAGATCCGTTGTCCCGCTTGCTCACTTGTTGAGAGCAATTGCCCTTTAGATGATGATAGTCGTTGTCCCTGATGCTTGCGCACTTGATAAGAGCAATTGTCACTTACATGATAAGATCCCTTGTCTATAAAGGCTAACTTTATGAGGCCAATTTGTGCCTTACATGATAGGAGCCGTTGTCCCTAAAGGCTCACTTGTTGAGAGAAATAGTAGCTTACTTTATGGGAGCCGTTGTCCCTAAACGCTTGCTCACTTGATGATAGCAATTGCCATTTACATGATAATAGCCGTTGTTCCTAATGCTTGCACATTTGATAAGAGCAATTGTCACTTACATGATGAGATCCGTTGTCCCTAAAAGCTAACTTTATATGGGCAATTTGTCCCTTACAGGATAAGAGCCATTGTCCCTAGAGGCTCACTTGTTGAGAGCAATTGTACCTTACTTTATGGGAGCTGTTGTCCCTAAACAAGCTCACTTGATAAGAGCAATTGCCCTTTTCATGATAATAGCCGTTGTCCCTAATGCTTGCACACTTGATAAGAGCAATTGTCACTTAAATGATGGGATCCGTTGTCCCTAAAGGCTAACTTTATGAGGGCAATTTGCCCCTTACATGATAAGAGCTGTTGTCCCTAAAGGCTCACTTGTTGAGAGAAATAGTAGCTTACATTTTGGGAGCCGTTGTCCCTAAACGCTTGCTCACTTGATGATAGCAATTGCCATTTACATGATGATAGCTGTTGTCCCTAATTCTTGCACACTTGATAAGAGCAATTGTCACTTACATGACGAGATCCGTTGTCCCTAAAGGCTAAGTTTATGAGGGCAATTTGTCCTCTCCATGATAAGAGCCGTTGTCCCTAAAGGCTCACTTCCTAATGCTTGCACACTTGATAAGAGCAATTGTCACATACATGATGAGATCCGTTAACCCTAAAGGCTAACTTTATGTGGGCAATTTGTCCTTTATAAGATAAGAGCCGTTGTCCCTAAAGGCTCACTTGTTGAGAGCAATTCTATCTTACTTTACGGGAGCCGTTGTCCCTAAACAAGCTCACTTGATGAGAGCAATTGCCCTTTACATGATAATAGCCGTTGTCCCTTATGCTTGCACACTTGATATTATGGAGAAGGATAAATCAAACAACACTAAGTCAAGTTTGCTTGGGGATGCACCAATTCTGAAGTCAATTCTTAGGAAGGCTGTTCGTAATGTACCAGCCAATATGTCTTCTTCGGCTACTAATCGCAACAAGTTAAGTACTGATTCTAATGATGTCCCAAGTTCTGCTGCTGCTGTTAGTAATCCTCTCGTGGGTGATGTGATGAATTCTTCTACTAGCCTTGGTGAGTTGGATTCTAGTCCAACGATGAACCCTAGTAGGAAGGATACGTTCTTGGATGCTAGTAAATCTGGTGTGGATGGTACGAGTAGTAACACTAATCAGGGAATGGACACTAATGAAAACATTGAGCATGTGGATTGTGTTACGGAAAATATGCCTCAAGGTGATGGAGTTCATGTAGCTTCTAGTTCTGGTCGGTTTAAGCATGTTGATTCAAACGTCTATAAAAAGGGCGAGACCAATACTAGTACGGATCATACAAATTTGAATGCTCATAAAGAGAACGTTTCGCTTGCTTCAACAAGTGTTCCTTTCGTGCAATCTAGTGACATTAATACTCAACCTAAATCTTATGTAGCGGCTACAAGTGGTATGAATAAAGATAATACTAAAGTGAAACCTAATTTTCGTGCTCTTAAGGTGGATAATGTGTTTCAGGGTGTTGATATTTCTATTCCTCGTAAGGTGGTTCAAAATATTAGTACTAAATTTGAGTTTACCCTCTATGGTTACTTTATTGGTAAACGTATTGCGTTCCCTGTGGTGGAATACTTTGTTCGTAACAATTGGGCAAAGTATGGGTTAAAAAGAGTTATGATGAATGAAAATGGATTCTTCTTCTTTAAATTTGATTCTCAGGCTGGTTTGGAGGCTATATTAGAAGGAGGTCCATGGATGATTAAGAACAGCCCTATTATTCTCAAAAAGTGGACTATGAATACGAGCTTAAAGAAAGAGGAATTAACCCGTATTCCCGTATGGGTTAAGCTTCATGATGTTCCATTGCAGGTGTTTTCTGAAGATGGTATTAGTATTATTGCTACGCATTTAGGTACTCCTATAATGCTTGATTCTTATACTAGTGCGATGTGTCTTGATTCATGGGGGAGAAGCAGCTTTGCTAGGTGTTTAATTGAGATTGAATCTCAAGCTGCTTTTAAGGAGTCAATTACAGTTGGAGTACCTCTTGTGGATAGTCTTGGGTTCACGTCTGAAACAATCCGGGTCGAATATGAATGGAAACCACCTAGGTGTGATGTATGTTTGATTTTTGGCCATTCTGATGAAACTTGTCCTAAGAAAGTAGTGCCTACACCTGTTGCGGAGCAATCTAATGATGATGATGGTTTTCAACAAGTGGGAAAAAAGAAAAATAGGAAGAAAGGTAAAGCAAAGGTTAATGATGCAGGTAATGTCTTTCATGGTTTCCCTGTGGGTAAGAACATGTACTACAGGCCGAAAGCTACAACAACTCCTTCTCAGTCGCATGGCGAAGCTAGTACTAGTTCTGGTCCTTCCCATGAAAAGGTGGGTGTCTCTTCATCAAGTAGTAATTTAAAGCCTAATGAGATTCCTATGCCGTCTCATAATGTTAATGCAAAAACAACCAACCATGATCCTAAGGTAACTTCATCTAACTCGAATGCTAATATTTCTACATCTAATCCTTTTGAGTCTTTGGTTTCGGATGAGGGTGTTAACGATGCCACTAATTTGGAGGATGAGGAGGTTGTTAATGTTTTTGATGAATCTGGTAATTTGTTTGATCAATCGGGGGCAAGCACTTCCGTTCTTAATGTTCCCGATGTTTAGTATTGCTTCATGGAATATAAGGGGCCTGAACCGGTCCCCTAAACAAAAAGAGGTTCGTCAGGTTGTTAATGAGAACAACCTTAGTGTGTGTGCTGTTTTGGAGTCTCATGTGGATGCTTCAGGTGTGTACGATACATGTCGTAAGGTGTGTCGTCGTTGGAAATGGACGTCTAATGGTAATCTATGTAATAAGGGTTCTCGGATCATTCTTGGCTGGAATGATGATATTGTTGATGTTATGGTTATGGCTTCTACTAACCAAGTTATGCATGTACAGGTTAATATTCGTAATGAAAACAAAACTGTCTTTTGTTCTTTTGTATATGCAGATAACTATTATGTTGATCGGAGAGCTCTTTGGAGCAACCTCGTTAGTCATGCTACTTTTATGCGTAATAGACCTTGGGTGTTATTGGGAGATTTTAATGCTGCCCTTAATTTGGAAGATCATTCATGTGGTGGTTATGCTCCTGATATTGCTATGCGTGAATTTAAAGATTGTGTTATGAATATGGAGGTTATGGATATTAATAGTACGGGGCTGCATTTTACATGGAATCAAAAACCAAGAGGCTCTAATGGAACGTTGAAGAAAATTGATCGTGTTATGGGTAATTTGAAGTTTTGTGATTTTTTCCCGGGTTCCTTTGCTATCTTTCAACCGTACCGGATATCGGATCATTCTCCTTGTGTTCTTCGTATCCCTCAGGTGACCAAACTTAAACCTAAACCGTTTAAGTTTTCTAATTTTCTGGTGCATAAAGAAGGCTTTCTTGATACGGTTACTTCGGGGTGGAATATTGATGTCAATGGTTGTGCTATGTATCGTGTTGTTAAACGCTTGAAGGGGCTGAAATCTCCTTTTCGTAAGCTTTTACGCAATCAAGGTAATCTTCATGAGCGGGTTGCTAATATTCGCAAGGAATTAGATGAGGTCCAAGTGGCAATTGATAAGGATCCTTTCAATTCAGCCCTTCGTGAGGAGCATGCTCATTACCTTGTTGCTTTTAATGAGGCTACCCTTGACGAAGAGAGGTTTCTTAAGCAAAAATCTAAAATTCAATGGCTCCATGCAGGTGATTCTAATACGGCTTATTTTCATAATATTGTTAAAAGTAAATGTGCTCGCAATCGAATTGAATTGGTTCGAGATGCGGCTAATGTTTTGTATGAGGGTAATGCGGTTGCAGGGGCGTTTGTTTCTCATTATGAGCAGTTTCTTGGCACGGAAGGTGATTGTAGCCCTCTTGACGATCATGATTTGTTTAGTAATGTTCTCGATCAGCATAGGGCTGATTTTATGGTTCGGGATGTTACGAATGCTGATATTAAGGATGCTTTGTTCTCGATGGGGGATGATAAGGCCCCCGGTCCGGATGGTTACACTGCTGCGTTTTTTAAGAAAGCTTGGGATGTTGTTGGTTGTGATATTACGGGTGCTATTAGGGACTTCTTTACTAATGGTAAGCTTTTGAAGGAAATTAATCACACCATTATATCTTTGATTCCTAAAGTGTCTACCCCTTCTAAGATTAATGACTATAGGCCTATTTCTTGCTGCAATGTTCTATATAAATGCATTAGTAAGATTATTGCTAATCGCATTAAAGAGGCCCTTAGTGATTTGGTTAGTATTAATCAATCTGCGTTTGTTCCTGGGCGTCGTATTTCGGATAATATATTACTCACCCAAGAGCTTATGCGTAATTATCATAGAGGGAGGGGCCAACCTAGATGTGCTTTTAAAGTTGATATTCAGAAAGCTTATGATACGGTTGATTGGGATTTTCTTAAGTCTATTCTGGTTGGTTTTGGTTTTCATCACAAAATGGTTGAATGGATCATGGTTTGTGTCTCCTCTACTTCATATTCTATATGTATTAATGGGGATCTTCATGGCTGGTTCAAGGGTAAGCGTGGCCTTAGACAAGGAGACCCTTTATCTCCTTATCTGTTTACTTTGGTTATGGAGGTTTTAACGCTTATTTTGCAGAAAAAGGTTTCTAATTCGGCGGATTTCTAGTTTCATCACTTGTGTGAGCAGCAGAGAATTATTAATCTTTGTTTTGCAGATGATCTTTTCTTGTTTTCTAGAGGCCACCCTGTTTCGGTTAATGTTATTATGCAAGCTTTGGAGGATTTCAAGAATGTCTCGGGCCTTGTCCCAAGTATTCCTAAAAGTACTGCTTTCTTCTGTAATGTTCCTAATGCTTTGAAAGCTACCATTCTTCAATCTATGCCATTTGCAGAAGGCTCTCTCCCTGTTCGGTATCTTGGTGTTCCTTTAATATCGTCTAGGCTGCTATATAGGGATTGTAAGGTTCTGGTGGAAAAATTGGAAAGTCGAGTGAATGATTGGCGCAATAAGTTCCTTTCTCTTGCGGGGAGGCTTCAATTGATCAGATCTGTGTTGTCTTCTATGCATATTTATTGGGCTTCTGTTTTTATCCTTCCTACTCGTATTGTGCATGATTTGGAGCAGCTCATGAGAGGCTTCTTATGGTGTCAAGGGGAAATGAAAAGAGGTAAGGCCAAGGTAGCGTGGGAATCAGTTTGCAAGCCCCAACGTGAAGGTGGTCTTGGTATTCGTAGGTTGGCTGATTTTAATATTGCTCTTATGACTACGCATATTTGGAGTATTTTAACTCATAAGGAGTCCTTATGGGTTAAATGGATTCATTCATATAAGCTTCGTGGTAGGAGCTTTTGGGATGTTCCTTGCTTGGGTGACGTTAGTTGGGGATGGCGTAAGTTACTTGCTATTCGACCTAAGGTGCGTCCTTTTATATGGCATATAATCAATAACGGTAAGTCTACTTCAGCTTGGTTTGACATGTGGTGTGCTTTTAGCCCTATTCGTGATATGTTCACGGCTAGGGATATTGCTCGGGCTGGTTTAACCCTTTCGGATTCAGTTTGTGATGTGATTGTTAATGGTACTTGGAGATGGCCGGCTGATTGGTATTCTCGATTTCCTGATTTAGTTAATCTCCTGGTCCCAAATTTAATTGATGAAACGGATGATGGTTTATTGTGGCGTGATTTGGAGGGTAATCTTAGACCTTTCTCGGTTGCATGTGCTTGGGAATCCCTTCGTGCTAGGGCTGACCAAGTTGATTGGCTTCATATTCCGTGGTTTTCTCATTGTATTCCCCGGCATGCTATTCATTTGTGGCTTGTCATTAGGCAGAAGTTGAAGACTCAAGATAGACTTAGGGAATCGGATGTTGGGCCTAATGTTGATTTAAGTCTCCTTCGATGCCCACTTTGTGATACGGTTCCTGATTCTAACGCTCACTTGTTTTTTGAGTGTCAATTTTCTTCGCAGGTTTGGTTGCAGGTCCGGTCTCTTTCCGGCATGGATGCGGTTCCACCTGTGTTGGAGGATGTGCTTTTGTTCCTTATTCCTATTTCTAAGGGGCGATCTGTTGTAAGCATACTATCTCGGTTATTACTTGCTGCTACTACCTACTACCTTTGGATGGAACGCAATTCTAGGCTTTTTAAGCATAAGAAGGCTAAGGTGGATGAAGTGGTTCAAGTTATTGTCTCTACCATTCGGTTGAAGTTGGTTAGCTTCAAATTCAAGAAGTTAACCCCTCGGTCTCGTATGCTGTTGGATACATGGAAGATTCCAAGTGCTTGTTATTTTCACGAGGGGAGTGCCAGGTAAGGGTTGTACTCTTTTTCCCTACTCCAAAGAGACAGATTAGAAGGGATGGTCGGTTTAGGTTTCATTGGGGTTGTGAGAAATTTCAATTGACTCACTTATGTTTTGCGGACGACCTGCTTTTATTATGTCATGGTGATTTAATCTCTGCTAGTATTCTTAGAAGAGCGTTGGATGAGTTTGCTATGTGCTCTGGTCTTTTCCCTAGTATAGCTAAGAGTGTTGCTTTCTTTGGGAGTGTGCCTGATACGGTTAGGGATAATATTTTGCTTGTCATGCCGTTTAGAATTGGTGTTCTGCCATTAAAATACTTGGGTATCCCTCTGTCCGGTAAGAGAATTGTGAATGAGGATTGTAGAAGCTTGATTCAGAAGGTTAAGAATCGTATTAATGATTGGAGAAACAAAACTTTGTCCTTTGCGGGTAGACTTCAGTTAATCTCATCTGTTCTTACTTCGCTTCATGTTTATTGGGCTTCGATGTTTCTTCTTCCTAATCATGTCTGTGATAGTATTGATAAACTGTGTAAGAAGTTTTTATGGTCCGGTGGGGGTGAGGGTAGTGGTATTGCTAGTGTATCATGGAAAGATATTTGTAAGCCTAAAAATCAGGGGGGCCTTGGTCTTAAACCACTTAGACTTATGAATGAGGCTTTAATTGCTAAGCACCTTTGGAACGTTATTAGTAAGAAAGACTCGCTGTGGGTTAGATGGGTTCATGCTTATAGGATCAAAGATAGAAATATTTGGTTTGATATTAAGCCTGAACATGGTGCTTCGGGTTGGAACCATATTCTTGGTCTTAGGGATAAAATTCGTGCTTTTGTGGTGTATAGATTGGGAAATGGTAAACAATGTTCTATGTGGTTTGATAAATGGCACACCAATGGCCCGCTGTGTAAGGTTATTACTCATAGTTTCCTTACTGAAAATGGGTTGGATACCAATGACAAGCTTGCTGATTGGGTTGACAGTAATGGATGGAAATGGCCCAATGAATGGAATAGTTTATTTGGTAATATTTTAAATGTGCCTGTCCCAGTTTTATTTGATGATTTTGAGGACAAGGTTTTATGGATCAGTAAGGATAATAAGGATGTGGAATTTAGTGTTAAAGAAGCTTGGAAAGCGTTAAGGATTGATAGTCCTAAAGTTATGTGGTATAAGCACGTTTGGTTCTCCCAATGTATTCCCAGACACGCTTTTGTGCTTTGGATGACTATGAGGGGGAGACTTAAAACTTCGGATTGTATTTCTAGATGGTTCAACATTCCCAGTACCTTATGTCATTTATGTAATGCGGTTGATGAATCCCATGACCACTTGTTCTTTTCTTGCAAATTCTCTAAGGCTGTTTGGGGTAATCTAAAAGTTTTGTGTAAGCTTGATGATATTTCCTTTACATGGGCTGAAGTTGTATCCGGAATCTCTATTAGAAATGCTAATAATTCTATATGGAGTGTGATTCAGCGTTTAGTGTTTGGAGCTGCGGTTTATTACATTTGGCAATAGCGGAATTTTAGGTTATTTCAAAAGAATTTTAGAAGTGAGGAGACTATTTTCAAGATTATCGTTGATATTGTTAGGCACAAGTTGTTAAGTCTTAAGATTAAGCTTTCGGTAGAATCTATGAAGGCTGCGACTATTTGGAAAATCCCGTTGAGGAGTTATAGCTGCTGTGACAATGGTATTAATGGTGTTACATGACTCTTTGGCGACTGTGGGTTTGCACAAATTCTTATTGAATTTGGGGCTTTAGGTTGGTAATGTTTCTGCTAATCAGTATTCTAACGGTGATTTTGTGATGGTTTGTAATTTCAACAGATCTTGTGATTGTTGGGTTTGTTGGTGTTTCTTGGGTACTGGTTTCTGGAAATGTAACTATGTTTTTGATCCGGGTGTTTGTGGTTTTTGCAAGTTATTATGCACTACAGATGAGAGGATAGCTTCCTGCGCTGGTCATCAGTTTGTAGTATGGAGGTATAGATGGCTATGCACTACAGGAACCGATTCTTTATTCTGCGCTGATAACTTGTATTGGGTGACATGGTCTCAAATGAGTTTAATGAGTAATGAGACTGAGTTTGTGATTGCTATCAGGTTTATTACTAATCTGTTCAGTATCTAGAGGTTTATTGGGTACAACTTCATTGCTGATATTGTTATCTTTGTGGTTCTCTTTTTTAATGGGTGGGGGTATGAGGTGTTTTATGTTAGCAGGTGTTGCGCTTTATTTATTTTGATCTTTTGGTACTCTAACGCAAACATACCTTGTACTCTTTTTCCTTGCTCAAAGTTTTCCCACAGGGTTTTTATTTGGCAAGGTTTTTTAACGAGACAAGGTTATTGGATGATTGATGTCTTGATGTTTCATCCTTTTCCTGATCTGAGGTTCAAGCTTATACTGATCTGTGGTTCAAGCTTATACTGATCTGGATGCTTCTTTTGACCATGATATCTGGTGTTGCTATGCTGAGATTCTGCAGTTTGGAGATTATATTTGTGGCTTTGAGTTATGTTACAATGCTACTGTATCAAGCTTCTTTCCTGTTAATTAAGACTTCAGTATTTATGCTTGCTATGACTGCTTGTGAATGGTGATGTTTGGAGCTCTTTTGGTTGATTCCTTTTGAGTAACCCATGTATTCAGAGTTCTCAAGTGGTCCTAGTTCTATGCTGTCTTATACTGAGTTTTGATGTTCAGGGGTTGCTTTTGGTTTATGCAGTTTTGGTTGTTTTTTAGTTAACTTTGTTATCTTAGCATTGTTGGTTATCAGTTTGTACTTGTTCATTCTGTTTTGTATTTCTGTTTCTAGGCAAGATATGCTTGGTTAAGGGGTTGTCTTTTCCTGGTCTATCTTGTGCTATCCTATGTACATAACCTTTATTTTATTTAATATATTTTACCTTTTTGTAAAAAAAAAAAAAAAAAAAAAAAAAAAAAAAAAAAAAAAAAAAAAACGTTGAAGTACAAAATGACGAGGGTAATTTCCCTCGCCCCTAGTCCCTTAGGATACTTACAAGACACGTATCTAAGAATGACAAACCATTCTTAAAACTAACATGCACAACATGTGCAACTGACCAAACAAACATGCTAAACAAAAGCAACTTAACAAGCAAAAATCACAAAAACAATAGAAATAAAGATAACTATTTCTTCTTGCGTCCTTGCACCTGGAAATCTTTCGGAGAACCATTCTTGAACTTGGAATAATTAGCAATATCATCATAGTTCTCATAGACTTCATCAACTTCATCAGTTTCATCAGCTTCATCAGCAAACGTAACCCTCTTCCTAGGAGTCGTCACTACATCACTTGTCGTAAACAAGCTAGACGTATCAAAATCATAATAGGCCACACTTGTAGAAGCACCATCATTGTGAGAACCATGCTCCCACAAACCATCAGTAGTGCTATGGAATGGAACCACATTAACACCACTTAACCCCACGGATTCCACACTCCCAAAAGAAGCATGAGCATCCACACGTTCCATCTGCTCTAGTTGAGTATGTCCATCCTCAACAGGAGCAGCCCCAAAATCACTCTTCAATGCATCATTAGATGTACCACTCGAATTAGAATCACCATTAGTAGACTTAAAAATAGCCCTCACATCAGGTTGTGTACCTCGATTCTTCTTCTTGGTAGCCGATGTAGAAACAGGTTGGTACGAAATTTTTGGCTTAGTGGAAACCCCCCAAGCCCCTTTCTTACCCTTATCACTAGTATGACCAGCCTTAGTAGAGTGTACCTTACGCTTAACATCAGAATCTTGTGGAGTCGAATCCTTAGTAACCCGCTTACGTCTAAGAGGACACACATCATCATCATGATTGAAACAAACACACTTAGAACACCAAGATGGCCACCATTCATACTCAACATCAAGAACTTCCATGTAATGACCCTTACCCTTAGGCAAAGGAATATCAACCTCAATTGATTCCAAAACATCCAAATCAGCCGATAATTCAATAAGTACCCGTGCATATGAATAACGTCCCCAAGGATTGTTACACATATCATTAGTACCCGCATCAAACCGTATTATCCGCCCCAACTGTTTTGCAATCAAACTAATACCGGCTTTAGAGTATACAACGGACGGTATATTATGGATACGTACCCAAACCGGTACCTTAGTAATCTTCTCCTTCTCAAGCCTCATATTAGGCACCCATATATATAAGAATAAAGGCGTTGATCTAATAAACCAAGGACCACCATTAAGAACTTTATTCATACCTTCACGTGAAGAGAACTTGAAAATGAAGAAACCATTCCGCAATATAACATGTTCAAAGCCGAACCTTGCCCAAGCATGCTTGACATAGTCTTCGACAATGGGAAATGCAATTCTTAGACCAATGAAATAACCGTATAATGAATTAGTAAGTTTAGTGCACATATCATCAACTACGGCCATTGGAATAACCACTCTTGAACCCGACCTAGTAGCCTCATCAACTCCACCAGATTGTGAATCACTAGGTACATTAGGCTCACAAGAACCTCCAATATTACCTAAGGGATTCTGGCCGCCTTTAGGTTTATTAAATCGATCCTTATTGTTTTACTTTCCTTAAGTCGGTTTTGATTGGCTTTTTATATAAGGTCGATTACTTATTGATCTTCTCCCTTATTCTATCATTGATAACGACTTAAGGTTTATCCTTCTATCGTTTTTATTAGGGATGTTGGGCAGTCGGTTTGCCTCACTATTGCTTTATCTTTTGATCGCTGCTGATTTGGGTGGTTTAAAGCTTCAAAGATTATTATCTAACCTGGCTAGGGTTTGTGGTGCTGCTCGTTAATGCTATAACTAAACCTTTGGTTTGGTTTAACTTCTAATTGCAAGTAACCCTTTTTAGGGTTTGATTGATTCGTTTGAGTGCAACTGGTCATGGTGCTGTTTGTTTATTAGTACGTGGGTTTAGAGAGAGAGATTTGAGTTGATTCGATCATTGAATGTTAGGGTTTTATTCAAACTCTATTTATGTGATGAAACTACATGGAAGGGGGGCTCAAGCTGTTTATGTTGCTGATTGATTTCATGGGTTTTATCTTTAAAGTTGGTTGATTATTCATGTAAGTTAGGGTGTGCAACACCCTATTTGATGTCCTCTGTTCGTATTTCTTCCCTTTCTGGTTTGTTATGATGTTGCGGCTGTTTGGAGTATGACTTGGGATGAGATATGTCAAGGTGGAAGTTTCTTGGTTGATTAAAGTATTATGGTTTGCTTTCTGATTTTGGTTGCTTTTGGCAGCTTAGGGGTACTTTAATCTTTGCCATAGTGTTTGTTGTGCTGGTGGCACATGGAAGTTAGGGTTTATCATCCTTGATTCGTTGTTTAGTGACCTCACTCATGGAGTTATCTTGGCTGTCTTGATGTGGGTGATCCTAACATATTCTTTGCTGATTTGCTGCATGTTTTTTAAGGCTTGCTCATGCTTGATACTTTGAAGTAGCTATTGGCTTTATTTGGCATGTTGGAGAATTCTCCATGGAAGTAGATGATCTGCTATAGTGACTAGAAGGCTCAAGTACGTCCTTGAGTAGTATTGTAATTTTTATTTAATTTGTCATTATAGGTAGGTTCATCTTGTAAGTTATAAGAATGGCCTGTCATTCTTATATAGTTGGTGTTTTGTTCTTTTGTTAGTTGCTTGGCATGTAAGTGTCCTACGGGACTGAGATGAGGGATACACCCTCATCCTTTGTACTTCAATGTTTTTTGGTGTAATGAATTTTACCGGGGTGAATTAACCCTTTTACCCAAAAAGAGAACCTCCAATATTACCATCATCAGCTAGCCTATCACCATTATCCTTAGACGTACCAACCATTGCAGCCCCCAACGAATCAGATGCTACAACATTACTAGACTTAGGAACATCAGATTTAGAACTAGCCAAACGTACCCCTTTTTGTAAAGCAAACTTCGGATCAGAAACAACGGGACCATGATCACGAGGAAGAGCAAAACTCCCCGTTTTTCCTTCCAAACCTGCACTTTTCAATATATCCTTCAATGGCATACTTGCATTAGTAAGAATCTTACCATCAATATTACCAATCCTAGTAGCCAACCCCTTAGCCTTAGAAGGCTTTTTAACATTCATAGAACCAGATTCCATCTCTCTAAAACCCACGTAATAAAATAACTAACAGCAGCAAACCCTAGCGCACCACCAAAATCCAAAACCCTAGAACGGGTGTACAAGGAGATAATAAACCAAACCTAAAGAATTCAGTTATGGAGTTACGAATACACCAACAGATTACCACACCACAAATCGATCCAATAATAAAGTAGATTTAATTAACCCTAATAAGGAACAATTAAACCGACTATAGAAAACAAACCCTAAAAAGGAATTCGTTTATCTTTAAGACCAACAGATCTAACACCAGCAGCACTTGCGCATAAATTAAAACGAAACCCTAACAGAGAATCTTATGAGTGATTAACAATATGCAGCAAGTGTGAGATCGACCCAATATATAAGTAAATCAGTGAAAACCGACTTTGAATAGAAGATCAAAAGTCGGCCAACAAAAAACCATAAAAAAACGATTTTACAAAATCACTCCAAAAACCTAATTAAAACCACGAAACTGATCAAGAAAGTGATTATTACAAATAATAATCAATATCTTAAACAGATTAATAGAAGAAATCAGGATTTGGAAGGATTTTAAGAAAAAACGATTAGAATGGAGGGAGGATTTTTTGTCGCCACTTTTTGAGAGAACTTTTAGGGTTTTTTAAATTAACTGTTAAGTTAAATTAAAATAATCTTAATGCTTTCCAGGCTTCCTTAACTGTAAACACCACCTCCCTATTCTTTTTATTAATCCATAATACCTTATCCTCAAACTCATCAATTAAAATGGGAACAGGAACATTTAAAAATTCACCAAATAAACCATTCCAATCGATAGGCCATTTCCATCCATTATTGTCAATCCAATCAGCAACCTTATCGTTCACATTAAAGCCATGCTCAACAAGAAAACTGTGAGTGATAATCTTGCACAAAGGACCATTAACGTGCCATTTATCAAACCACATAGAGCACTTCTTACCATTTCCTAACTTATACGTAACAAAAGAGCGAATCTTATCCCTAAGGCCTAATATCTGATTCCAACCTGATGCACCATGTTCAAAACTAACATTAAACCAAATATTTCTATCTTTAACCCTATACGCATGAACCCATTTAACCCAAAGAGAATCCTTCTTACAAATGACATTCCAGAGATATTTTGATATTAAAGCCTCATTCATGAGTCTGAGAGGTTTAAGACCAAGACCACCCTGACTTTTAGGTTTGCAAATGTCATTCCACAAAACACAAGCAATACCACTACCATCACCCCCACCAAACCACAAAAAGTTCATACAAATCTTGTCAATACCGTCACAGACATGGGTAGGAAGTAAAAACATGGAAGCCCAATAAATATGAAGAGAAGAAAGCACAAAAGAAATTAACTGAAGCCTATTAGCAAACGATAACGTTTTGTTTCTCCAATCATTAATCCGGTTTTTCACTTTTTGAATCAAAACTCTACAATCTTCATTAGTAATCCTCTTACCAGATAGTGGAATACCCAAATATTTCAAAGGAAGTGTACCAATTTTGAATGGCATGGCAAGTAGAATTCTATTCCTAATAGGATCGGGAACGCTTCCAAAAAAGGCAACACTCTTGGATAAACTAGGAAAAGGGCCAGAACACATAGCAAATTCATCTAATGCTCTCCTAAGAATACAAGCAGAGATCTCATCACCGTGGCAAAGAAGCAATAGGTCATCCGCAAAACATTTTTTTTTGGGTAAAAGGGTTAATTCACCCCGGCAAAATTCATTACACCAAAAAACGTTGAAGTACAAAGGATGAGAGTGACTTCCCTCATCTCAGTCCCTTAGGACACTTACAGACTCACCTATAGGAATGAAACATCATACCTATAACTTACAATATAAGTGTGATAGGCCACACTTATAACTAATAATCGAACATAAACTACAACGAATATAAAAGAAAAAAATAATTGCAAATCAAGTAGAAACTTGAGTCTTCAATTCATCCTAGTAGTTCAAACTTCCATAATCATCTTCATAGTCCCACAAACCTTCAACGAATAGAATTAGAGCACATGAGATATAACCATGAGATGAACTTTCACTAGCAGATCTTGACTTCCCCTTGTGACGACAATAGGGTAAACTTCCATGCAAACGATCACAAACCTAATCGATAATCGTAACAGCACCAGGTCTTGTGACCAGCAGCAACTACAAATATAATCACCGGTCTAATAACACCCTTACACGGGATTGAGAACACCTATGCAACCAAATTATAGCAATAAACCCTAACTACAATTAATGATCAAAGGAGTTGATGAATAAGAGCCAATAAATCTAAACATCCAAATCGATCATCAGCAACAAATATTGATTTTTGAACAAGAACCAAAAAACTTGACTTACACAAGATGAACTTGACTGCCACTCTCCCAAACCCATGTACCACGATCATCACAAAACCAGGATAAGCACAATCAACATAATGACTTACATAACACCACCACGATCTAAAGATCAACATACATGAACGAATGGACTGCTGAATCCAACTTACATAACACAAAATATACATGAACGCATAGCAGCATCATCACCCATAAAGAAAGTTGAAACCCTAAAAAGAATTTCATAAGCATGATCGAGCAGTAAAACATCAACCAAGAAAGGATCAACCAATGAAATAAACCATACGAATTATGTCAATCCAACCCCCACCAGATCGTACATCAAAGATAAACCCATATACATCATTCATAGCTATACGATCGAGCCACAACAGAAACCCTAAAACCGATAGAAAAAATATAAAGTAATCGTTAAGGGTTAAAACCCTAATCGATCACCCAACTGAAATCCATGGAATCGATTATTGTTAGGGTATAAATACACGATCAAACTAAACCCTAAAAAATGGTCGATTAGAAACCGACTTAAGTGATAATCATTTAGGGTTTAGAATTGGTGACGAAATCAGAAAAATAAATAGAGAAAATCGATAGCACACCCTACCCCGTTAATAACTACTCATAATCCGATTGCATATCATTAACAAGAACAATAGAGAGGCGGATTAGAGGCAGTTTCTTGCGATTGGGATATGGGGGGAGGGTGGCCGGATTTCGCCCCTAGGGGAGAGACTTTTAGGGTTTAACTTTTTACACTCATCCGCAAAACATAAATGGGTCAGTTTGAGCTTGTGACAACCCAAATGATATCTAAACCTATCATCTCTCCTAATCTGCCTCTTAATCATCAAATTGAAAACTTCCATAACAATAGTAAATAAGTAAGGCGAAATCGGATCTCCTTGCCTAAGACCACGCCTACTTTTAAAGAAACCATGTAATTCACCATTAACACATATAGAAAAGGAAGCGGAGGTAAGACATACCATAATCCAATGAATCATGGAACTGTGGAATCCAAATTGCACAAGAACCGTCTTCAAAAAATCCCAATTCACCGTATCGTACGCCTTCTGGATATCAACCTTAAACGCACACTTACTAGAAGTACGCTTCCAGTTATACCCCTTCAAGAACTCCTGAGCTAATAATATGTTGTCACTAATCTGCCGTCCCGGAATAAAAGCACTTTGGTTGCAGTCAATCAAACTACAAAGACCTTCTTTCAAACGGTTAGTGATAACTTTACTTATGCACTTATAAATGACATTCCCACATGCAATGGGACGATAATCAGACACCTTCAATGGAACCTGCAACTTAGGTATAAGAGATATAACATTAGCATTGAATTCACCAAGCAACTTACCCGAACTGAAAAACTCTTTAACTGCAGCACACACATCGACACTGACAATACTCCATGTAGCTTTAAAGAACTTAGAAGTGTAACCGTCCAGGCCAGCAGCTTTGTCATCTTCGATACTAAACATCGCATCTTTGATTTCAATATCAGAAATAGGTCTGATCATACTAACAGCAACATCAGGGTCAAGCTTCTTAATGAACAGATCATCACAGTCAACTAAAGGAATCACATCATCTTCAGCCCCCAAAAAATGCTCAAAATGATTAACAAAACATCCCGGAACATCATCACCATAAAATTTATTACCCTGATCATCACAAACCAACTGAATCCTACTCTTATTAACCCTACTCTTGAGCACATTATGAAAATAAGAGGTATTCTGATCACCATCTTTTAACCATTGAACCTTAGTTTTTTGTCTAAGTAAACTAGCCTCATCCCTAACGGCTTCCTGATAAGCTTTACAAAACACACACTCTTCTTCTCTAAGGCAAGGATTATTAGGCTCCTTATCCAACTCATGCTGAACTCTCTTAAGTTCAACCCTCAAAGCCTTGACCTTATTAAACACATTACCATTGACCCTATTCATATTTCTCAGAAATCTTTTCATATTTTTCAACCTTCTAGCCAAAATAAACATCCGAAACCCTTGAACATCAACACCCCAATTATCTCTAACAGTGGGAATAAAAGACTCCTTGTCCGCCAAGAAATTAGCAAAACGAAAAGACTTAGGTTTACTATGTTTGGCTAAAGGATAATTCAGAACCACAGGACAATGATCTGAAGTCATAAATGGCAAAAACTCAGCAAAACAATTATCAAAAGAAGAGATAAAACTTAAGTTACCCAGAGCTCTATCTAACTTTTTAAGGATACCAGAATTAGGATCAAGCCGTTTTTGAATCCAAGTATAAAACATACCTTTATTTGCTATATCATCAAGCTCCAACGTTTCCAAACACACTCTGAAATCTTCCATCTCACCATCTCTAGCAGCATTAAGATCAGAACAATCCCCAATATTAAGCGCAACATTAAAGTCACCTAGAAGAACCCACGGCTCACCATTAACAATACTGCTATGATCCACCAGGTTCTTCCATAACACCCGTCTTTCATTTCCTTTATTTTTAGCATAAATGAAAGACACAAATTGTTTCCGGTGATCATGAATCAGATTAACAACAAAATGCATAGCTTGATCAGAATATGAAATCAGATTGGAATCAATAACATTAGAATCCCACCCAACCATAATTCTGCAAACACCTCTGCATTCCACCATATTCGACACCCAATTCCAATTTCCGAAAATATTATCCCCCACAGTCTTAATGAATTTTTTCCTGAGATGAGTTTCCACAACAGCACACATACCTAAACCCTCTTCTCTAATAAGCGAAATAACCTCATCTTGTCTATCAATAGTAGACAGCCCACGCACATTCCAAGCACCTATCTTAATATTCATTGAATAATAGATTCGTGTGATGCAGGCCCACAACTATCATGAATCAAAGAACTATCAATGTCATTAACAACTTCATTCTGTGTCATAAAACTCGCAGAACCAGTAGTAACCTCTTCCACTTCATCAACAGGAAGAGAACCACCCACCGCAGAATTCTGACCATTGACCCGATCACTCTTAGTCTCCTTACTTTTAGCTAAATAATAATCCATCATATCATCAGACCAAATATCCTTATGCTCTTCATCCAGAGGTTTGTTAGATAACAAAAATAGGTCCACTTCACAGAACCGTTTTTCTTTAAGTAATGCCTCCACTTTAAACAATTCAGCTTTATACGCATCAGCATAAAATTTACTATATGAAGCATCCATACTCAAATTATTAGTTACCCCCAAACTTTTCACCATTTTTTCAGCATTAAATTTAGCATTGTTATTCATGTTCCTATTAAGAAAAACAATTTGACTAGACAGACCTTTGATTTTAAACTCCAATTGTTGTGCAGGCGAACCAGACCTCATAACTCTGTCATTCCATTTGTCTGTGTAAAATTTAACCATATCATCATACCAATCCTGAGTATTACTCTCCAAAATTGGGACACCAGAACTACAAGCACTCTCCACCTGAGCTTTCACCTTATTCCACAATTCAGTATCATCACTAGTATTATCTTGATCCAAAACGTCAAACCGATTATTCGTACTAACATTCTTAGCCCCCAATATAACTTTAGAACTACCAGTATCACTATTAGAATTATCATTACCCTTCCTGTTATTAGGCTTAATAGCCGTATTCTTTTTCAGCACATTCTTTAAAGCATCACTATTACCACTAATACCAATACCAGTCTTTCCACTAACACCCTGACCAACTTGACTTTTACCCTTATCACCAGGCTTCCCATTATCATTCAAAACTACGCTATCATCCACAATACCAATATTACCACCGTTAACAGGTTCCGACATCTTACAATCCTCCTTAGTACCCATATTACCCACCTTAACTGTATTGTTATCGTTAGACCTACTGACATACACACCTCTTTTAACTTGATAGCCACCAGAAACACCTTGTGCATTAACCCCAGAAACATTACCATTATTAGTATTATTATTATTAGACCTACTCGCATCATTATTACTATTGTTACCCGCATTAAAACCACCACCACTATTCCCATTAAACACTCTTCTTCCATAATACCCACTGCCATTGCCTTGACGAACATTAATCCCATTACCCATGTTTCTATGATTACCCACAGTAGTCCAACCCTCATCACTGTTACCATTACCTATATCAGCATTATTATTCCCATTCCCAGTATCCGTAGGTTTCACATTCTCCCCATCCTTGTTAACACTCTTGGCCACATTAACTTTGTTCTTACAATCACTACGATAATGACCAAAAACTTTGCATTCCTCACACCTTGGTGGAACCCAGTCATGTTCAACCCTTAACCTTAATATCTTTCCCAAACTTTCATACCAAAGCTCAACAGAATTAACAACAGGTTTCTTAGAATTAATCTCTACCAATACCCTAGCAAAAGATGCCCTGCCATAAGGTTTGTCACAAATAGAAGTAGTCATACGATCCATAATGATCGGGCCACCAATTCTGCTCACAATTCTACTAATGCCCTCAACATTCCACGCCTCTAACGGGATATCAAAAATTTTAACCCAAACAGGAACCTTAGTAACTTCAGGCCTAGACATATGTAACACCCCCAATTCATGGTTGCAGCGGAATTCAAACTGGGTGTTACTCGACGGCACAATAGTCACAATAATAGAAAACGAACTCCAATTGAGTCGATTTAAAAGATTTATCATTCAAATTATATAAATATCAGAGATTACAAAATGAGGTCCCAATTGGTTCCATGTTTACACATCACATTAAGTGAGTTTTTGAATGATAATAAAATTTATAGCCCTCTTGAGTATCCGTGCCATTCCGTGCCATCCTTGATCGTCATGAACCTGAAATACATGCTTGAGAGGTCAACACAAAGGTTGAGTGATATTCATAGAGTTTGTTAAATCGTTTGAACACAATATGTTGGTAGTGTGAGCTTGTAGACTCACACCAATGTTTGGAAAACAAAACAGGTAGGCTACGTTATTATACGCCCATAAAATGTATTATACACTAAGCTTATGACACCAAAACGTTAACGTGTACCAATATCGATCGGCAGATTTATCCCGGTAGGTACTTTGCTAACATACCTAAATCTCAAATATTAATGCATTTGTTTGAACTTAGTCAATACAAATGGGATTCGTCAATCCCAATAGGCCTATTCACAATATTTGCGCTCACTATTGCTAGTGATTAAATGGTTCATAATAAGGGATCTCGGTTTAGCAAGGCTGGTACTTAGTGATAATAAAACAATCAGGCAAGCATACAATTTAAAAACATTGTGCTCAGTTAAAAATAGCATGTATTCCCCCCAAGGGTTTGTAAAACAATTAAGTAATGGAAAGTGGGGCTATGAACTCACCTTAAGTTGGATGATGTATAATGAGAATGATGGATATGCCGTAAGAACTTCTACGAGCAACCTAGAATAATTGTTGTAACTTAGATTTGGAATAATGTCTAAGGAAACATAAACATGCCAATATATGTCTTGCACTTAGTCCATGATGTGGTATGATGTAAGTCTTTGAAAAGAAATGATTCATGAAACATGTATGTTTATATATCGTTTACTACCGTTCGGGCCGACATAATTCAGAAGTCATGTAGTAAACGTTCGAGGAGCCAGGACACTTTAATTCGTAAATCCACAACTTAACTCGACGGCTTACATAATGAACTCCTCACATGAGGCTTCCTACTATTGTAGTAGTTGATAAAATATATAGATATATGTTTTGATCCGAAAAGTTACATGTCCGATATTTGAATAAACTTAGGAAAGTTTATTAGTACATGAAGATTGTTATTAGGGTAAGTTTCATAAGTCTTGTATGACCATTTTTCTTTGTAATATCTCATGGTTCTTTAAGTGAAGTAGATCCAAATTGCTTGTTCAAGTTATCGCCAATTCCTTGTTTCATGTTTTCGCCTAAGTAAGTTGGTATGGTCATTTCGTCATGGCCTAGCCATGACCTTTGGTCCTTGTTCCAAGGTCATGAGACACAACCTTGGCTCTAGCCATGGTTGTGGTCTTGATTATAGGTCATAAGACCTCTTGTTCCTTTTAAACCATAACCTATATGTAATGACTTTGGCCTAAAAATGGGCTGTTTAGAAATTGAAGAATTTATCACTAGGAAAGCGTTTTCAGGGCTCGAGCTTCTTTATTCCTGAACGAAAACGGCGTTGCGGACAACTTTCGTGTTTTAACTTTTTGATGAATCGGACCAGAAGGGTGACTTTCAAAAAGTCAGAATGCAAAACAGTGTGGTTTAGGCAGCTTTGCCGAAAATCTTTGGTAATTTCAAATAGGCGTAACTTTTGACTCGTATACTCGTTTTAGGTGGTTCAAATTGCTATGGTTTCCTTGTTAAGTCCTCTACTGTAATATGTAATGATCCAAGATCATAATTTTACCATTTTGATCAGGTTATACCAACAAAGTCACTAGTTTACTTGTTTTATTAACTTGTCTTATCAATCATGTACAATAACTTGTTTTACTCACTTTTATACATCATGGACATTATAACAAGACAATATATAGCATGAATGATATGTAAATAGCATGAATATGATATTTAAGCAAGGAAGTGTATTAGAGTTTGCTTACAACTTTTGTGAAAAAACTAACTAAAACCAAGATCAAAACCAAGATGTAAGGTTGGGTCGCTTAGACCATGTTTATGCTTCAATTCCGATTAGCTACGGTTTTCTCTCTTATTAGGTTATTAGATTATGCTTATTGCATAATACTAATAGAAGACGCTATCGGTTGAAGTTGGAAGTTCGCATGCTTATGATCTGGATCGCTAGGATGACTAAGAAGATTTTATTTGAGCTGTGATGTATTGTTTTATTGCTAGTCATGGTTTAGTTGTATTTTAGATCTGTTTGTTATAAGAATGGCCTGTCATTCTTATATAGTGGTTGTGGTAGTGTCCTTAGGGACTTCGATGAGAGACTCACTCTCATCCATTGTACTTAAACATTTTTTGATTAATGTATTTTACCGGGTGCAGGATTACTCCCCTTTACCCAAAAAAAAAAAAAAGATCAAAACCAAGAATCACTACTTAATCTTCCAAAAATTTTCCAACCATAGCCATGCTTCCATATCAAAAACCCTATCTTATAATCCCTTGATAAACACTAATCTAACATAAAAACAACCTTTAGTAAAAATCTTCACTAAGAACACTTGGAAATTTGATGAGTTTTTGTGGTGTTTTATGGTGATTTTATGGTTGAAAGGTGTTAAGGATCATGCAAGGAACATAAGGCTATACTTATGATGGATGGAACTTGAAAGAATCATGATCAAAATAGGTTATTTTATGTGTTTGGGTCGTTGGTATTGAGAGAGAAAGGAAGAGTTGGATGAGTTTTATGTATAAAATGGAAGAAAAGTATTATAAGTAACTAGTTTAAGATCTAAGGTACACTTGTATTAATCCTATGTATCAAGAGTCATCACCAAGACTTTTAGGACTTGTGAATCAGCATGTATGTCAATCAAGAGATAGTTTTAAGTGATAATATCAAGACTTGATATTATCTTGTATTTACAGAGTGAGTTTTGGTCCCGATAATCGCTAATAGTAAGTCTATAAGTCACGAAACTTAAAACCAGGTATCTTAAAAATATGAAACTTATAAATATGATTTAACTTATCAATATACTCCATAATAAAATATAAAATGAGTGGTAAGTTCCATTGGGGTGCTAAAACCCTGCTAAAACTGGAAACACGGGTCTAAAACGCGTAATACGTAAAACGTGCGAATATTGCGTAAAATTGAGAAAAGTAAAATGTTACTTTTCTAATATGATATAATTGATTTAAAAAGACTTATAATGTCTAGACTGGGCTCAGTCCAGTGTCGGTTGGTATTAAATGTCTTTTAGACATCAAACCGTAAGCCTAAAAATCACGAAATGACTTATAAAATCAAGGAATGATTTTTAGTCAATGGAGGAGGGAAAAATATGTTGACTTATTTTAAAAAGTTGAAAACTCAAATCTTTTTAGAAACGCGGTGCAGGTATAGGCTAAGGTTACGGCTGAGTAAAAACGCTTAAAACTGAAAATTCCAGTTTTTCACGGCCGAGGTTTATTTTGGTCATGTTTTTCTCAGTCATGATTTATTCTCAAATAAATCATGAGTATGTCAAACATTTTTCTGATACGGGGAAAATTAACGCGACCGAATTTCTTTGTGCGTAGAATTTTTGAATGACGTTTTACCCTAAAACATGTAATTCCGTGTAATTCCTTAATAACTTTCACGAAAATGAGCTTATGAATGTCAAACTTTTAATTTGCCATGGAAATGTTTTATCACTTGAGCCCAAGAAATAAAAATCAAATTTCAGGAAAATTTTCGGGAAAAATGAATAGTAAAAGTGAATAGTAAAATTTTCCGGGAATAGTAATTAACCTGAAATTGCGATTTGTTACAACATACATAAACCCGGTTCCCATTTCTTGACAAACAAAGGTTTATTATCAACCAACCATGGACCGTTTTCAATAACCTGCTCCATACCATCCTTTGACTTAAAACTAAAAAAGCACATACCATTTTGATTCATGAACACCTGATCTAATTGATACAATCTCCACATCCTCTTCAAATGGAATACTAAGTCTCTATAATTCATTCTGAAACCAACAAAAAATCCAACCACAGTATTTCCCCATTTCTTACAACCCTCTTCTAAAACCGCATCCATCTTACAACTTCCCTCCCCTCACCAATCACAGATGGAGGGACATAATGAAGTTTATTATTACTATTGCCACCAAAACTTCTAGAAACCGCTTCACAAAAAGACCTATTACTCTTCTCCGCCACTTTATCCACCATAACCGTATGCTTAACCACACTATTCTTAACACCACTAGATTCCCCAGCTACAAAATTACTCACCTCACCATTACCTCTAGTTAATCCACTGACATTACCACTAACCTTAAACATACCCGGCACCCTAACATCCCCAAAACTAACCTTAGAAGGACTTTTCGGCTTATTCAACACAGGTTTAGGTTTAGGATTCAACACTGGGTTGTCCTCCACAGGCACTGGAATATCAGGCATGTTATTACTAGCATTAGACACATTAACACTACCCACATCACCAACAGACTTAACACTAGCATCAATAGACTCATTATTCAAACTTTTAGCAATTTCATCAATAATGTCTTTATTACTAACATCACAATCAAATGAAATAATATTATCATTACCAGAAATCACCTTACCAACCTCAGAACCATCACCAACACTACCCCCATCATCAATACCAGAACATGAGCCTCCAAAATCTTCACTACCCTCCACACAGAAGCCCCATCATCACATTCCAAATCATCCATATCCATTGCTTCCATATTACCCCAAGAAGCAGATCTAGTCTTCTTAGAATATAGATTCCTAGGAACCTTAGATAACATATTAGTATGTTTCAAAGCAGATTTACTCATAGGATTCATTGTTCGAGTTGTTTTTTTGGGTTTAAGAGATGAATCCGTCCTATGAGAGGACGGATTAGTGTTAGGATCAGGGTTTGAATCCATGAAGATTAATGAAACAAAATCATTAAAAAACGATGAACAGTAAAGTGGTTGAATATAACGGAAAAATGAAATTAAAAAAGGCGGATTCTGTGAAACTGATGAATTAATGAGAATAAGGACACAGATCTACAGTGAATGGATTAAACAAATAAGATTGTATTAAAAATAAAATGGAAATACGTATGAAACCCTAGGTTCCAAAATCGCCCATAGTAGTGTGTGAAAGTACTTAAACGTTTTTTTTTTTTTACAAAAAGGTAAAATATATTAAATAAAATGGAAAGTTATATACAAACAAAAGCACAAGAGGAGAAAAAGAATAGGACAACCCCTATCACAATTCACTCTTGCCTAGAAATAAAAGTACCAAAAATAACAATAGACAAAAACCAAACTGATAACAACAATGCTGCAAATACAAAAGAAAACAAATGACCAAAACTGCAAGTCCATAACCATACACAACCCCCTGAAATCAAATTCAGAATAGAGACAGCTTGATCTAGAACTACTTGTGAACTCTGAATACATTGGGTACTCCAAAGGAATCAACCAAAAGAGCTCCAAACATCACCATTCACAAGCAGTCCATAGAAAGCAAAGACTAAACCTGAAAGCAGGGGATAAAATGCATACAAAAGGGACCAAATGCAGCAGAAACCACAAAGTGTAATAACCAAGTAGAACCAGATAATCAAAACACCAAAGCAGCATCAATCACCATGATCTTTGAAGAAAATCAGTTCTTGTAAACTTCAACATCAGGCCTCAAAACACTCTTGCCTGGAAAAGGAATAATCTTCAGCATAACAACACCATACAGAATTGCCAAAGGAAGCATCCAGGTCTGCATAGCTTGAAACTCAGAGCTGGAAATGGATGAATCACCAATAACATCAATCATCCAAACACCTTGTCTCGTTAAAAAGCCTTGCCAAATAAAAACCCTGTGGGAAAACTTTGAGCAAGGAAAAAGAGTACAAGGTAAATACGCGTTAGAGTACCAAAAGATCAAATCAAATAAGGTGCAACTCCTACTAACACAAACCACCCCATACCCCAACCAAGAATCAAAAAACTCCTTAACCATAGTAATGAACAGAATGATATTCCAACTAAACCCATACCCAAACCTGACAATCAAAAAATCAGCTAATATCCAGAACACAAACCAAACCATGGGAAACCACAGAGGAAAACAATCAATGCAATCAAAACCATAGATATCGGCATTACTCCAAAACCTAATAGTCCTCAGCAGGCCCTCCTTAGGGATGAAATAAACCAAATCCATGCAAGATAATTGACTGATTTCTTGTTAGCCATCCAAATACTCCCTCTGACCAGTAAACAGAACCATCACCATCATCACAATCAAAAATTTGATTGCAATTCCAAAACCCGGTACCTGGACAGAACCAACAGACCCACCACACACGAAAATCAACGGGCCTGTAAGCAAATAAACAATATCGAGAAGTGATATGACAATAAATAAAACAAGGATTCAAAATAGGCCTAAACCACAGATTATACCAAACACCATGTAGCAACAATGATCTGTTCATATATCTGAAACAGAGCATGTGCAAAAGTAACATGAACCAAGTATTAAGTAACACCATAATCACCATAATGACTCCTACTACCATCACAAAACTGATTGCCACAATTATCACCATTTGTAGTCTTCAACGGAATCTTCCAGACTAAAGCAGCCCTCCTTGCTTCCAAAGATTGCTTGATTTTCAGACCCATCAATTTATGCCTCACCGTATCCACAATAATCTTAAAAAGAGCCTCGTCAGTCCTGAAATCTTTTTGAAAAATCCTGATATTGCGTTCTTGCCATAAGAAATACACCACAACACCAAAAACTAACCGCTGAATGACACTCCAAATGGAGTTGTTAGCAGTCTTAATAGACAAACCTGAAACCACTTCAGCCCAATTACATGACAAATCCTCAAGCTTACATAACGGCTTCAAATTATCCCACACCCTTTTAGAGAACTCACATTTAAAAAACAGATGACAATGAGTCTCATCTTCATTATTGCAAATAGGACACAGAACACTAGATACATTAAACCATTTGGAAATTCTATCAGTAGTTTTAAGTCTGCCACGCATTGCTATCCAAAGCACAAAGGCGTGCCTAGGAATACATTGAGTAAACCAAATAAGCTTATACCAAATAACCTTAGGGATGTCTAATCTTAAAGCTTTCCATGCTTCCTTAACAGTAAATACCACCTCCTTATTCTTTTTATTAATCTATAATACCTTATCCTCAAAATCATCAATTAAAATCGGAACAGGAACATTTAAAAATTCACCAAATAAACCATTCCAATCTATAGGCCATTTCCATCCATTATTGTCAATCCAATCAGCAACCTTATCATTCACATTAAAGCCATGCTCAACAAGAAAACTATGAGTGATAATCTTGCACAAAGGACCGTTAACATGCCATTTATCAAACCACATAGAGCAATTCTTACCATTTCCTAACTTATACGCAACAAAAGAGTGAATCTTATCCCTAAGGCTTAATATCTGATTCCATCCTGATGCACCATGCTCAAAACTAACATTGAACCAAATATTTCTATCTTTTACCCTATACGCATGAACCCATTTAACCCAAAGAGAGTCCTTCTTACAAATAACATTCCAGAGATATTTTGATATTAAAGCCTCATTCATGAGTCTGAGTGGTTTAAGACCAAGACCATCCTGACTTTTGGGTTTGCAAATATCATTCCATGAAACACAAGCAATACCACTGCCATCACCCTCGCCAGACCACAAACAGTTCATACAAATCTTGTCAATACCGTCACAGACATGGGTAGGAAGTAAGAACATGGATGCCCAATAAATATGAAGAGAAGAAAGCACAGAAGATATTAACTGAAGCCTACTAGCAAACGATAACGTTTTGTTTCTCCAATCATTAATCCGGTTTTTCACTTTTTGAATCAAATCTCTATAATCTTCATTAGTAATCCTCTTACCAGACAGTGGAATAGCCAAATATTTCAAAGGAAGAGTACCAATTTTGAAAGGCATTGCAAGCAAAATTCTATTCCTAATAGGATCGGGAACGCTTCCAAAAAAGGCAACACTCTTGGATAAACTAGGAAATAGGCCAGAACACATAGCAAATTCATCTAATGCTCTCCTAAGAATACAAGCAGAAATCTCGTCACCATGGCAAAGAAGTAATAGATCGTCCGCAAAACACAAATGGGTCAGATGGAGCTTGTGACAACCCAAATGATATCTAAACCTATCATCTCTCCTAATCTGCCTCTTAATCATCAAATTAAATACTTCCATAACAATAGTAAATAAATAGGGCGAAATCGGATCTCCTTGCCTAAGACCACACCTACTTTTAAAGAAACCATGTAATTCACCATTAACACATATAGAAAAGGAAGCAGAGGTAAGACATACCATAATCCAATGAATCATGGAGCTGTGGAATCCAAATAGCACAAGAACCGTCTTCAAAAAATCCCAATTCACCGTATCGTACGCCTTCTGGATATCAACCTTAAACGCACACTTACTAGAAGTACGCTTCCAGTTATACCCCTTCAAGAACTCCTGAGCTAATAATATGTTGTCACTAATCTGCCGTCCCGAAAGAAACGCACTTTGGTTGCAGTCAATCAAACTACAAAGACCCTCTTTCAAACGGTTAGTGATAACTTTACTTATGCACTTATAAATGACATTCCCACATGCAATGGGACGATAATCAGACACTTAGGTATAAGAGATATAACATTAGCATTGAATTCACCAAGCAACTTACCCGAACTGAAAAATTCTTTTACTGCAGCACACACATCGACACTGACAATACTCCATGCAGCTTTAAAGAACTTAGAAGTGTAACCGTCCGGGCAAGCAGCTTTGTCATCTTCGATACTAAACATCGCATCTTTGATTTCAATATCAGAAATAGGTCTGATCATACTAACAGCAACATCAGGGTCAAGCTTCTTAATGAACAGATCATCACAGTCATCTAAAGGAATCACATCATCTTCAGCCCCCAAAAAACGCTCAAAATGATTAACAAAACATCCCGGAACATCATCACCATAAAATTTATTACCCTGATCATCACAAACCAACTGAATCCTACTCTTATTAACCCTACTCTTGGGCACATTATGAAAATAAGAGGTATTCTGATCACCATCTTTTAACCATTGAACCTTGGTTTTTTGTCTAAGTAAACTAGCCTCATCCCTAACGGCTTCCTGATAAGCTTTACAAAACACATACTCTTCTTCTCTAAGGCAAGGATTATTAGGCTCCTTATCCAACTCATGCTGAACTCTCTTAAGTTCAACCCTCAAAGCCTTGACCTTATTAAACACATTACCATTGACCCTATTCATATTTCTCAGAAATCTTTTCATATATTTTACCGGGTGCAGGATGTTCCCCTTTACCCAAAAAAAGAATTTGTGTCTGAGGAGGATTCGTCTGAGGTGGATAAGAGGGTTCATGATGTGGATATAGATAGTGATAATGAGGTTGACAAATTTATTGAGATTGGCAAACCTAAAACGGACACGAGTACTCATAAGGAAGCAAGCACTTCCTCTAGTGAAGTTCCTCATGTATAGTATCGCTTCTTGGAATATAAGGGGTATGAACCAATCCCCTAAACAAAATGAGGTTCGTCAAGTTATTTGTGAGAATAAACTTTCTGTTTGTGCCATTCTTGAATCTCATATAGCTTGTTCTCGGTTGGATGTGCTTTGTAAAAAGGTTTTTCGGAGTTGGGATTGGACCTCTAATGGGCATTTGTGTTCTAAAGGATCACGTATTGTTTTAGGATGGAATCAAGCAGATGTTGATTTAACCGTGATTGCTATGGATGATCAAGTTATACACACTTGTATCCGGTTTAAAATTGATAAGAAAGAGTTGTTTTGCTCGTTTATATATGCTCATAATCGTTATATTCAAAGGAGGTCTCTTTGGCAGAATTTATTGGTGCATAAGCAATACGTTAGGAACCGTGCTTGGTGTCTTCTTGGTGATTTTAATTCTGCCCTTAATCTAGAAGATAAAGTGGAAGGTTCTTCCGTTATTGATATTGCAATGAGGGAGTTTAAGGAATGTGTTGAGGAGATAGAGGTTCTTGATGTTAATCGTTCAGGTTTGCAATATACGTGGAATCAAAAACCTAGAGGGATGGATGGTACTCTTAAAAAGATTGATCGTATTATGGCTAATCTTGAATGCACGGATGGTTTCGTTGGTGCTCATGCTATTTTTCAGCCTTATTGTATTTCTGACCATTCTCCGGCTATCCTTACTATTCCTACTCCTTATAAGTTTAAACCAAGGCCTTTTAAGTTTTCTAATATTCTGGTTGAGAATTCTCGGTTTAAAGATCAGGTTAAGGAGTGTTGGAATGTGGCTAAGAGTGGGTTTTACATGTACCAAGTGGTTTGCAAGCTTAAATTGCTGAATTCGAAAGAGCTCTTTAATGAAGGTAATATTCATGAGAAAGTCATTAGACTTCGTCACGAATTAGATACGGTCCAACGTGCCCTTGATGTGGATCCTTTTAATATTACCTTGCGGGAGGAAGAGGCTTGTTATCTTAATGCATATAATGATGCTATCGTTGTGGAGGAGCAGTTTCTTAAACAAAAAGCGAAGGTTGAATGGCTGAGGGTAGGGGATTCTAACTCGGCCTATTTTCATAAGGTGGTGAAGAGCAGGAAAGCTAGAAGTCGAATTGATGTGAACAGTAATAGTGAGGGGGTGTGGTTTGATGGGGAGGCGGTGCCTAACGCTTTCGTAAGTCATTATGCTTCCTTCATTGGTCAAGAGGGGTATACGGTTCCGTTTGATGGCAATGATCTTTTTGTGTCTACTTTGGATCCTTTTGTTGCTGATGATATGGTTCGGGCTGTTTCGACCCAAGAAGTTAAGGATGCGTTATTTTCTATGGGAGATGACAAATCTCCTGGTCCGGATGGGTTCTCGGTGGCTTTCTTTAAAGGTGCTTGGGATATTGTACCGTCTGATGTTACTAAGGCGGTTCAAGAATTTTTCATTAACAGTAAACTATTGAAAGAAGTGAACCATACTATTATTGCTCTTCTTCCTAAGGTTCCTTCTCCGTCTCAGATTAATGACTTTCGGCCTATATCTTGCTGCAATGTTTTATTTAAATGTATTAGCAAGATTATTGCTAACCGTATTAAGTCTTGTTTATCCTCCTTAGTTAGTTTGAACCAATCTGCGTTAGTTCCGGGTAGGAGGATCTCGGATAATATTTTACTTACTCAGGAGATTATGCACAACTATCATGTAGATCGGGGCCCGGCTAGATGTGCTTTTAAAGTGGATATTCAGAAGGCGTATGATACGGTTGACTGGAACTTTTTGAGGCAAATTCTGATTGGTTTTGGTTTTCATAACCGTATGATTGGTTGGATTATGGAATGTGTGACTTCGACTTCATTTTCTATTAGTGTTAACGGATCTATGCATGGTTATTTTAAGGGTAAGAGGGGTCTTCGTCAAGGTGATCCGTTATCGCCGTATCTTTTTACTCTTGTTATAGAGATTCTTACTCTTATGCTTCGGAGGCGTGTGCGCGATTCTGAGCTGTTTACTTTTCATCATCATTGTGCTAACCTTAACATTATTAATTTATGTTTTGCTGATGATTTATTTCTTTTTGCGCATGGTGATGTGGAGTCAGCTAGAGTTATTATGGAGGCTTTGGATGAGTTTAAGCAAGTTTTTGGTCTTACTCCGAGTTTGCCAAAGAGCACTACTTATTTTTGTAACGTTCGTAATCATGTTAAGCATGCTATTTTACAGGTCATTCCGTTTGTTGAGGGTAGCTTCCCGGTTAAGTATTTGGGTGTTCCTTTGGTTACTACTAGGCTGATTTTTAGAGATTGCAAGGAGTTAGTTGAAAAGTTGTCCAATCGTATTAACGATTGGAAGAATAAATCTCTCTCGTTTGCTGGTAGGCTTCAACTTATTCAATCGGTTCTATCTTCTATGCACATTTATTGGGCGTCGGTTTTTATCCTTCCATCTCGTATTATTTATGACTTGGAACAGCTTATGCGGAGTTTTTTGTGGGGTAATGGTACGGGGCTTAAGGGTAAATCCAAAGTCGCATGGGAGGTTGTTTGTCTTCCTAAACAGGAAGGAGGTCTTGGGATTCAGAGGCTTGATACTTTTAATAGTGCATTGATTACCACCCACATTTGGAGTATTATTACTGGTAAGGAGTCTCTTTGGGTTAGATGGATTCATGCGTATAAGCTTAGGGGGCGTAATTTTTGGGATATCCCGTGTCGTGGTAATATGTCTTGGAGTTAGCGCAAGATTCTTCAACTTAGGCCTATTATTCGCAACTTTATATGGTATAAATTAGGGGATGTATCAAAGGTTTCTGCTTGGTTTGACTCTTGGTGCTCGATTAGTCCTATCGCTTTTATTGTCTCTTCTCGTGATATTCATCGTGCTGGTTTTAATTCTATTACTACTGTTCGGGAGATCGTCAATTCTAATGGTTGGGCGTGGCCTATTGAATGGCTGGTTCGTTATCCCACTCTTAGTTCTATTTCGGTTCCTTTGTTGGTGGATCATATGGAGGATTCTTTATATTGGCGTTCGAGTGATGGGGTTTTCAGGCCGTTTTCGGTTTCTTTAGTTTGGGATTGCATAAGGCATCGGGATATTAATGTTGATTGGTATCATCTTGTGTGGTTTTCTCATCGGATTCCGAAACATGCATTTCACTTGTGGCTAGTGATGAAAAGGAGGCTTCGAACTCAAGATTTGTTGAGGCATCATGATGCTGCAAATAAGGACCCGTTGTTGTGTCCTCTTTGTAAAATGCAACCAGATTCTCATGATCACCTTTTCTTTGCTTGTTCTTATTCTATGCAGGTTTGGGACACGTTGAAGATGTTTGCTGGTCTTTCCGTGTTGCCTTCCTCATTGGATTCTATTGTTAATGTCCTTATGGTGTCGGCAAAGTCAAGGTCTGTTCGGAGTGTTATTTCTAAGCTCTTGTTTGCTGCCGCGGCTTATGTTATATGGCAAGAACGAAACAACCGGCTCTTCAAAAAGCAATCAAGATCCGAAGCGCAGGTTGTTGAGTATATCAAGTCTACGGTTAGGTTGAAGCTGCTTACGTGCAGGTTTAAGAAGACGGCGAACGTTATTGATCTTGTTCACGTGTGGAAGCTGCCAACTTCGCTTATTCATTCATGATGTCGGTTTCTTTTATGGATCGTTGGCTTTTGCATGTTGATGGTTTTGCTTTGGATGTTGCTTGGGGCATGGTGGATTGTTCACTGGAGATTCAATTGAGAGCTGTACTCTTTTTTCCCTTCTCCAAGGTTTTCCCTCTGGGTTTTTACTTGGAAAGTTTTTAAGGAGGCAGTCTCAGTTGATTCATCAATCTCCTTCGAAGAGGCGTGTGGACATTTGTGGTGATTCTTGTTATATTCGTTGGTGGTTTCCTATTGGTGCTATTTTTTTGGGTAAAAAGGTTAATTCACCCCGGTAAAATATATTATCCAAAAAAACGTTGAAGTACAAAGGACGAGGGTGATGTCCCTCGCCACAGTCCCTTAGGACACTTACATACACAAATATAAGAATGACAACATTCTTATAACTTACCACTAACCACTTTATAAGAGTGACAAACCACACTTATAACAAATAATAGAACATAAAACTATGACGCCTAATAAACAAATCGATTAAACCACTTCAAGTAGACACACTTGAATCTTCAAAAGACATCATAGAGCTCTAACTTCCAATAAACCAACCCTCAAAGACTTCATGATCAGATTTATGTCCAAGAAAGGTGATCTATAACAAATAGGGTGAGCCCCCTAACTTTTTTTTGGGTAAAAGGGTTAATTCACCCCGGTAAAATGCATTACTCCAAAAAACGTTGAGGTACAAAGGATGAGGGTGATTCCCTCATCTCAGTCCCTTAGGACACTTACAGACTCGAATATAAGAATGACAAACCATTCTTATAACTTACACTAAAATGAACCAACTAATAATGACAAAAGTACATAAAGATTTAGAATACTCCTCAAGAAAAACACTTGAGCCTTCTATGTCACTAATGTGGTCCACTTTAACTTCCATAAAGAATCCAGGAATGAACATCCAAGCATTCTTCAACATAATGCATCAAAACTGCAACTTACCACGAACACCACTTCCAAAAGATAACATAATGTTGCATCAAAATATGAGTAATACGAGGCAGAAGCAACAAGTATCCCAAGCAGGTCGAACCAAATACTCATATCTAATCAGATCCACATAGAATGATCAGCAATAATGGTAATGATCTGGGTAGATACGAACAACAAATACATCACAATCCAACAGCAGAAAGCATAAGGACCAGTGAATGATGATCATAGGGTTATTAAGAACCCTAACTTGCAGCAAAACACCAACCACAAGATCATATAATAGACGAGCAGCAGCATCTTGTGATATGAAGCAATTAATAGGGCATAACAACACCCTAAGAACCATAACCAGATATAATCGATCCCAAGCAACATCAATAATGACAATACGACCAGCAACAAAGACCAATTATAACGATTAATAGGGTTTTAGAAAACCCTAACATACATTAACACCATAAAGACCCGATAATCAAATCAAAGTGAAGCTTAAAGTAGCAGCCGGATCCATGTAGGGTTTTTGAATAAGTATACCCTCAAACTTAACTTACATTCTCTCAAACCCACTTGCACAATAGACGTGAACACGATGAGGACATGCAGCATCAACAATCAATCCAAACGGAACATACAAAGGACCAACACCCTCAAAGAAGGGTTACTTGCATAATGAAGATAATAAACGAATCCCTAATAAAAGGAATCCATTATGTCGTTAAGCATCAGCACCATCACCATCAAGAAGATCGTAAAAAAATAAACCCATATAATACATACGATCAACCAGAAACAAAAAACCCTAATCGCAAAAATAAAAGAGTATAGAATCGATTTGAGTACATCCCTAAATAAATAAGGAATACCAAACCGACCTAAACAATAGAATCCCAATGCGATCAGGCAACCCAACAAACAAAACCCTAAGCAATCAACGATTTAACCAAACGTGTGTAAATCGTTATATGTATTAAAGAACAATTTTAGGATTTCGATCATAAGAATAGGGACGAATTAAAGGTATAAACAGATAGAAAACCCACCCACCACCCTAACAAACCAGATTCTTAGTTGTTAATTCAGTAATCCCAACAGAGATTAAAGAAAAAACCAATCGAATAGGAAGAATTATGACCGGATTTGATAGGGTGAGGGTGGGGGCTGAATTCGCCCCTAGTTGAGAGAGAAAAACGTTTTTAGGGTTTTTATGGTTCGGGATAGCCCCTTTTTAAGAGCCCCCTAACTTCCCAACATCTTGATCTTGTAATCTTCCACATTCATGGCTCGACATACGTATCACCAAAGAATAGGAAGAACTTGAACACAGATGCATTATGGTCATACCAAAACATAGGGATACATCCCTAACTTCCAATGAACAACCCCTATTTACCTACTCGAAACGAGTTAATACCAAATTAAAAATCATGTGCAACTCAGTCCCTTAATAGATACGAGGAAGTTCATACAAACCCAGCAAGAGCACGACTTCCAATCAGCCACAAAATGTGACCAATACCATCACACCCCTACGATCCGACCTCTGCCATGATAGATTCCAGTAGGACAATTCAGATCGAACCATAAGCGAATATAACCATAGGGTTTAATATAACCTTATTGTCCATAAACATCAAATGCCAACAACCCATATCATGATGAACAACAATGAACAGCAGATCGAAGCATATTGGAATAAGGTTCCACTAAAAAACCCTAACTTACCATGAGACTATCACCAGCAGGATACCAATGCATGATACATCAATCGCTGCACCAATAATAGGGTTTACACAAACCCTAACATCCCATATCACTCATCTCATTAGGCCCCATAACAAACCATGACGGAACGCACGCAACAGCACCATCCCTCTCTCAACCCACTTTCACGATACCACGACAAACCAGCAAAAACAATCACGATCACCAGATCGACTTACAGTAACAAATGGATTAAACAATCCAACTTTCATAACATATGATGTATATATGAACGCGCCTCAAACCAAAAACAACACCAAGGACAGATCAAAACTAAAAATACGAAACCCTAAAAAGAGTTTCGTTCTTGAATAAACCCTAACCCTAACGATCGATCTCTGTTAATAAACATAGATATAACCGTTGGTTAGGGAAAGTCTAGAACGCCCAGAATAACAAATCGACCCTAATACATGAAAAAGTCGATTGAAAACCGACTATGATAACAAGGCAGCGATAAAAGGGTGCAATTAAAACCCACTAATGATTCTTTTTTGGGTAAAAGGGATTCACCCTGGCAAAATATATTAATCACAGAAACAGTATAAGTACAATGGAATGTGGCAGAAGTACCACATTAACCTCAAGCAATCGCTTGAACAACCACTACCAACTAAACGCTTGTGACATGCCACAAAGCGAAAAAACTAGAACCATACAATAACTAGAACTCCAATAGGAAACCTCCAACGAATGAAACATGAGTCACCACACTTATCACCACGCTGCTTCGAAGGAGATTGATGAATCAAATGAGACTGCCTCCTTAAAAACCTCTCCAAGAAAAAACCCGTGGGAAAAACCTTGGAGTAGGGAAAAAAGAGTACAGCTCTCACTTGAATCCGCAACGAACAATCCAACATGCCCCAAGCAACTTCTAAAGAGAACACATCAACAAGCATCGACCCAAACTCAAAAGAAAACCACGACATCAATGATGCATAAGAGAAGGGGGCAACTTCCACACATCAACCACGTTCGCCGTCTTCTTAAACCTGCACGTGAGAAGCTTCAACCGAACCGTGGACTTGATAACATCAATAACCTGAGCTTCTGATCTAAATTGCTTCTTGAAAATCCGGCTGTTCCTTTCTTGCCATATAAAATAAGAAGTGGCAGCAAATAAAAGCTTAGAAACAACACTCCGAACAGACCTAGATTTAGCCGCCACAATAAGAGAATTAACAATATCATCCAACGACGAAGGCAACGAGCTAAAACCAGCATACAACTTCAACGAGCTCCATACCTGCATAGAATAAGAACACTCAAAGAAAAGATGGTCATGAGAATCAGGTTGCATCCTACAAAGAGGACACAACAACGGGTCCGCATGATAAGTCCTAATCAAATCTTGAGTTCGTAACCGCCTTTTCATAACTAACCACAGATGAAATGCATGTCTCGGAATCCGATGAGAAAACCATACCAGGTGATACCAATCAACATTTATATCCCGAAACCTAATGCAATCCCAAACCAAAGAAACTGAAAAAGGTCTAAAAACCCCATCATTAGAACGCCACCATAACGAATCATCCAAATTATCAACCAACCGAGGAACAGAAATAGAACCAATAACGGGATAACGAACCATCCAATCATTCGGCCAAGCCCACCCATTAGAAGTAATGATCTCCCGAACGGTAGTATTAGTGTTAAAACCAGCCCGGTGAATATCACGTTGAGAAATTGTAACACCCCCAACCCGATAAAGGTAGGAGTATTATGTTATGGTGACATATCAAAGCAAACACAAGCACAAGACTTAAATAATACAATTGAATCTCAAACGTTACAAAGGAAAAATCTGAAGTACAAGGTTAGAAATGAGAATAATCAATAAAATACTAAGTCTGAAAATGTAAACACTTTTAATCATCTCTAATCCCGAATAACTATCCAAGTGTAGTCTTCTAAGTCCAAAGTACTCTCCACTCATAACCCAGCTTCCTACTAAAAAACCTGCCGCAGGAAAAGAAATGCGGCTGAGCTTAAAAAGCCCAGTGAACAGATATATAAAAGGGAACAAAGGATAACGAACGAACAAAGATATAATGTAAGGTGCATTGGGGAGAGCATAAGGTATAATCAAAGGATAACAAAGGTATGAGATAATCAGTAGCAAATCACAGTGTAAGATAAGGTAAATCAGTAATCAATCAAAGTGTAAGGTCAGTCATCAAATCCCGAGCCCCGAACAAATCATACCACATATCATATCATAGTATCCATAGAGGAGCGACCTCTCAAAATGTGTGAAGACACGGATTGCACCCATGCACATTCACCGAACATATCATAATCATAATCATAGTCACGTCAAATCCATCGAACACAAAGCGAACCTAGGATTGCAATCCATACGCCCCCCCGAACAAATCATATAGTCATCATAATAATCATAAAGTGCGCATATCATATCAAATGGGGACGGTGTGAGAAATCACTCACCCACACGTGAGTCATGCCACTGGTGCATCAATGACACGACCATGTTACCTTCATGGCTAGGAAACGAACTTGGCTCGGGTATCAAACTGAAGGGTTCAAATGTCATATCATATCAAAGTCAAAGTCTAAGTCATCAAAGAGTCATAATCAAAGTCCAAATGTCAAAGGTCCATATCAAAGGTTCAAAGCAAAGGTTCATGTCAAAGTTCAAAGCAAAGGTTTATATTAAAGTTCAAATGCCAAAGGTTCATAAATATAAAGCTGCATAGCAAAGGTTCAAATAGAGCATAAGTGAAAGAAAGCCATACTAAGAAGGCTCAGATCAAGGTATCAGAATCAAGGCTAATATCAAACAGTTGAACGAATCATGAGAAACCTTAAGAGATAATGTCAGAATATCTGTACCTTAGTTCAAAAGCAACAAGGGAAACAAGGAAAAAGGATCATAATCCCGCTTCACCGGACCTATACGAATTAAATACCAAGTATTACTTTAAGTTCATATGAATTAGATTACTTATTTTAGTATGGCTTCCATTTTTAGTAACTTTCCATAATTAGTAACTTTAGGGTAATAATCATTATTTAGCCAAACTAAGTGGTTTACAAATGATACTTAGTCAACTTAGATTTTTAATATGACCACTATTAGAGTTTAAGGTTTTATATGCCAATTTAGCAAACTATAGGGTTTGATGTGATAATAAGCAAAATTAAAGGTTAAATGAGTATATTTGGTTATTTTAAAGTTTACTTGAACGTGTATATATTTAATCTAAGTATGCATGCATGTCACCGTTGTCCTCCGTATGAAATATTAACCGAAATCGACTCGCACTTGTTCCCAGTTTCTTGTTTTCAAATTTTCTTAACACCATTGATTAATTAACGATTACGGTTGTGTTACATATTTATGATAAAGGGTCGACTTTAGGGTGAATAACACACGACATCACAACAGCCACTATACCAAGATTTGCAATGGTTTAAAGTAGAATTTATGCTCACATGAAATGGTTTTTAACGAGCCAACCATGAAGTCAAACCAACCATGTATTCAAACAGGTTCATATTATTAGTTAGGGTGCGTTAAATGTTGAGTTTTAGGGGGGGTCGAGAAGGGCTTGAATACGACTACAACAACAACCATATTTCAACACGAGGTAATCATGTATCACGACACAAAACAGCCACACACCACGACTCACAAAACAGCCCCCAAGTTGCCAGGTTTAATGAGCATAAACAAGTTCTTGGAGGGGCAGGTTTAGGCGAAGAAAAAGATGGATGCGAGGCGGTTTGGCGAGGGAGCAAGCAACCACAACAAAATTCCATTATAGCAACATTTTTAGACCCATAGAAGACTCACATTCGACACACAAATAGCCCACATGTACCAGATTTTTAAAGAGCCAAAAGCAAAGCGAAATCTCACATAAAATCATAGTATTCGTGAGGTAAGCCAGCTTAGGTTTTCTAGTATTTATACGCTACATTATTGATCATTATTAACAGCTTTTAGGGTTCGTTTAGTGTCAGATATAGATGTATCTCTCTCTGACCAACAAAACTCTCTCTCTGACTTTTTTCACTAGCTAATTTCCGGCCACATATCACCGATCTAACACCACCATTATTTCCTTCATCTTATTCCGATCATACCAATACACACCAGAAGCTTACCGGGCCTGACACGCGCTGCCACGCGCCGGTAATTTCTCGCCGGAATTTATTTTTCCCGGCGAGTTTTTGCAATTAAACTCCACCACTGTCTGCCCCCGTCTTTCCGACCAAATCCCCACCAGCCGAAGCTCTTGAACTTAGGGCACGCTCCGCCACGCGCCGATTTGCGTTCCTGCTACAGTGTTTTGCGATTTGTTTTCCAGGCAAGTGGCGACGTTTTCTGGGTCTCACCTCCGGCGAGTGTAGATCCCCCACACCTCGCTGAGCTTGACCCTAGTGGTCTTGTCGCATACCGCCGCCGGCCGCCCCCTGCCGTCCGGAATTTCCTTCCGACAGCAGTAGAGTACATTTTTTTTATACTTTATTTTATCTACCTTTTTATTCTTTAGTGCTTTATTTTTTACGCGCTTTTTTTCGTTTGTCTTTGGTTTTGAGCGTATTGTTCCCCCTTTTAGTGTGCTTTTAGTGTTTTGGCTTTGCTTTTGTTGCTTGTTCTCCCCTTTTTAGCTTTTAGGGCCTTTGCCTTGTGTTTGTTTTTTCGAGGGTAGGATAGACGTTGTAGTTGGTGATGGTCACCTGAGATCATGTCCTGCTGGCTCGGGAGGGGTAGGTGTAGGGGTAGGCGGGGTAGGGTTAGGGGGAGGGGTAGGGGTAGGTGGGTCTAGAGCGCGTAGGGGTGTGGGTAGATTTGCGGGTTCGCGTAGGATTAGAGTGGGGAGCTGGAACGTAGGGTCTTTGACCGGTAAGCTCTTTGAGCTGGTAGACGTCTTGGGGAGGCATAAGGTTGATATAGCTTGTTTCCAGGAGACTAGATGGAAGGGGTCTAGCACGAGGGAGGGAAACGGCTACAAGCTTTGGTACTCGGGCTCTAGGTCAGCGAGAAACGGAGTTGGAGTCATTCTTACAGCTGGTCTTAAGGATAACATAGTGCAAGTGATCAGGAAGGGCGATAGAACCATGATGATTACCCTGGTTATTGATGGAGAGACCGTTAACGTGATTAGTGCATACGCACCGCAGGTGGGCCGCAGTGACGAGGAGAAGAGGTTTTTCTGGGATTCCCTAGACGAGCTCGTGAGGGAGTGCCCGGCAGACCAACGACTGATCATAGGTGGGGACTTGAACGGTCATATAGGAGCTACAGAAGATGGTTACACGGGGGTTCATGGAGGATTCGGATATGGAGTTAGGAATGATGAAGGATGCTCGATTCTAGAATTTGCTACCGCTCACAACTTAGTGGTTGCGAACTCTTTCTTCAAGAAGAGGGACGTCCACTTAGTTACCTTTCAGAGCGGGGGTCACAGCACCCAGATTGACTACTTGCTGGTGCGCAGAGATGACCTTAGGGCGTGTAAGGATTGCAGGGTTTTTCCGGGCGAGGCATGCTCATCACAACACAAATTGATTGCCCTGGACGTTCTTTTTCAGAGACGTCGTCACAGGAGAGAGGCGACAGGGATGCCAAGGATTTTGTGGAAGAAACTGAACGGAGAAGCGGTGGAATCGTTTAGAGCGAAAGTCTCAGAGGGTTTATCGGCTCGGGTGGAAGACTTAACTTCTTATGATGTAGATCAGATGTGGAACACCCTTGCCTGCACCATTAGAGACGCAGCAAAGGATACCATTGGCGTGACTAGTGGGTCAGTGAGAACCCAGTCAACCCGCAGGGAATCTTGGTGGTTCAGTGAGGAGGTGCAAGTTAAAGTGGTGGAGAAACAAGCTCGGTTCAAAGAGTTTCTTTTGAGCAGAGAGAGCGACCAAGCAGATAGGGCCTCTGCGGAAGAGATGTATAAAATGGCTAAAAGAGAAGCAAAAAAGGCTGTAGCAGTGGCGAAGGACAAGGCGTACGAAGATTTGTATAAGAAATTGGACTCCAAGGAGGGAGCAAACGATATATTCAGAATTGCTAAAGCACGTGAGAGAAGAAGAAGGGACTTAGGAAACATCAAATACATCAAAGATGAAGGAGGACGTACCATCGTGAACGAAGAAGGTATTAGGAAGAGATGGGGACAATATTTTTCCTCTCTCTTTAACGAGGGGAACACCGAAGGAAGGGGTGAACGAGATGACCCTAGCCAACTTTTGGTACCCGAATGCTACTACTCGAAGATCAGCCAAGAAGAAGTGAAGGTTGCTCTACAGAAGATGGGTAGAAACAAAGCTGTTGGCCCGGACCAAATACCCATAGAAGCCTGGAGGAGCCTAGGAGATGAGGGGGTAATATGGTTGACTTGTCTCTTCAACAAGATATTCTCCGGCGCAAAGATGCCAGATGAATGGAGACTCAGCGAAGTCATCCCCATCTTCAAGAACAAGGGAGACGCTCAAGTGTGTAGCAACTATAGGGGTATTAAGCTACTTAGTCACACCATGAAGCTTTGGGAGAGAGTTATAGAGAGAAGGTTGAGAAGGGAGACGAGGGTGTCAGAAAACCAATTCGGATTTATGCCAGGGAGGTCCTCGGTCGAGGCTATCCACCTCCTTAGAAGTCTTATGGAGAAGTATAGAGAAAGACAGAGAGATTTGCATATGGCCTTCATTGACCTAGAAAAGGCATACGATAGTGTCCCACGAGAGTTGATATGGAGGACTCTAATAGAAAAGGGACCCCAAGGAGATACTTAAAAGTCATTAGGGATATGTACGATGGGGCGAAGACCCGCGTACGGTGCACGGTGGGGAGCACTGAGTTTTTCCCGGTGAAAGTTGGACTACACCAAGGATCAGCCATTAGCCCTTACCTTTTCGCCTTGATTCTCGATGAGATATCCCGAGGGATACAAGAGGGCATCCCTTGGAGCATGATATTCGCAGACGATATTGTGTTGGTTGCTGAATCGGCCGAAGGGTTAAACTACAGACTGGAACACTGGCGCGAGGCTTTGGAAGACAAGGGGCTTCGGGTGAGCAGAGAGAAGACGGAATACATGAGATGTGATTTCGGTAGCTACGAGATCGGC